>VDFB02372025.1:0-11314 GCA_007258455.2 Sequoia sempervirens
CCTCACGGAGGAGCAGGTTGCAGACATCTTCACTAAACCTTTGGCATCACCACTCTATCTTTAGTTGTGCTCCATGCTTGGGGTGAAGGAAGTTGTCCTTGGGGGGTCTTCGTGAGGCCTTCCTTCCTTTATGTTTTCTTTCAGCATGTTTTTTCATCTCTTTTTAGAGAGGAGTTTTTCCCACTGGGTTTTCTCCTTTACTCCAGTTTATAGAGATTTTGTTGTGATTGGGTACCTCATCAGGCCTAGTTGTTGGGACCCAATTTTGCTTTCTAGCTTGTAGTTGCATTGATTTCATGCATTTAGTTTGTAGCTACTCCCTAAGTTCATCTTAAGAGGGGGTGTTAGATTAAAAGGTTTATTACTTAATTATTTTAATTAAGTTACCTTTTATATTTCTCTTAAGATTAACTTAGTTTGCATTTTGTAGGCATTTAATAATTATTCTAATTATTAAATGCTCCCTTTTAGGTTACACTTTAGGGTTTCTTGATCTCCTTCATAAGGATTGATCTCTTTGTATTTTTTCATTCAGTTAATACAATTTCTCTTGAAGCTTGCAGAGAACCTTTTCTTTTTTGTCTCCATCTCTTCCTTTCCGTGACAAGTTATTTGCATGTAGGTGATCTTCGGGTTCTGTGAAGTTGGATTTCTCAACTTCTACAATCACTTCCTTGATTGTGTTGAACTAGCATCCTTCTATTGTGGGTTGATAGGTTCTTCACTACATGGGTTATCTTATTCTAAAGGCATATTTTCATTATTAAAAACTATAATAAATCATTATATTCTACTAAATATCATAGACATTTAAAAATCATGCACTCATTCATCAATGTATCATATCATCTCCAATTCTTTTTTAATACTTAAAGTATATAGAAAGGTTTAGGAATATCTTTGAAACTTAGAAAAAATGAGATAAAACATGGAATTAAAGAAAATAATTGGACACTTTTAGGGCTCATCATCACCCCAACTTGGCTTCTTGTTTTTCCTTAAGAAGCTTAGGGTCTTTACTTGTATTCCAATGCAGATTCCTTGTAGTTCACTATACTAGTGACCCATTCACCTTGCTTTAGGTAGAACCCTTTTTGCTTTGTTATTTTATATTCCATCTATCTCATTCTCTTGCTCTTATCTCCTACCTTCTTCCTATCTAGTGTGGAATTAGAAACAAGAGAAGAGAAGGATAGAAAGTTAAGGGGAACTAGGTGATATTATTTTCAAGGGAGGTGGTGACATATTTGTGAGATCCATTAATTGTTGCTAAGTATTTGAATACTAAATGGGGATCCTTGTGTTTTTAGCTTTGGTGTTAATTATTTTCATCTATATTGGGAAAAGTTAAGTGCTTCTCTCCCTATTCCTATTTTCAATTATTTAAACCTTTTATATCCCTTCCTCCTATGTTCCAAAATATTTTTCTCTATCTACCTCTCCACCAAGTCAGTCCATTCTTCTATTGTCCTCCTAAGATCTTCTACCTCTGCATTAATAAGAAGGGGAAATGAATTCTTCCTTTCATTATGATATATTTATAGTTACCCCCTCTAATTTTAATTCCTAATAAATAAGGCCATTTCCATGATTTGAACATCTCCCACAAACATAAGTGAGTTCCAAGTAGATTCATAAGGAATGGTCATATTATGCAAGTAAAATTCACACAATTGGTCTTGCATATCTAGAATGGCATGTTAGTATGCTTCCAAATATAGTGTAGGTGAGGATAGTGAAATTGGAAGGTCGTTGATTAGGTGACTAAATTGAAAACTTAAAAATTTCTCCTACAAATATAAAGTGTAAAACCTAGCAGTTATTCTCCATCTCAAAAGTTGGACTACTTTGTCAGCCATTTCTTCCTTTTTAACTTTTAATTTCCCATTCTTTGCATCCTTACTTTTGGTTTCTATGGTGTGGGTTGATATCAATTGTTATTTTTCTTTACCACAATTATTTTGTAACTAATAAAATTCCTCTCTTTTATTCCACAACTTAATGCCAAGGATCACCATAGTAGGGTTTCTAGGCATTCTTGGGGTGCATTTTGGTTCATGAGTTGTGGAGTTATCTTATTGATTTCAAAAATGGCTAGTTGAAACAAATTATCTAGACCTAACCCTTTTTTCTCAAAAGCATGTAGCTTTTTCTCCAATTCCCAAATCCTACTATCCAATCCATTCTCCCTCAGTTGATATCTTTTGAGCTTTCTTCCAATTATTTTATCCTTTGCAAGGCTTATTGCAATTCCTTACTCTAATCCTTCCCTTTAAAATAATTCTTCTTATTTTTTCAAGAATATCTCTTCATCAACCTCAGTAGGTGAAGAAAATCCTTCTTCAAAGGACAGGCTATTTTGAGGTCTATGCTTTTCCTAGTTATAAACATGTCTTGAAAGTCAGATTTTGAGCTGCTTCTTAGATATGTGTATTGCAATGTTTTAGACTTTCCTTGATCATTGGGAACATTCTCCTCTTTTAAGTTTATTTTAGACTCTAATATAATAATGCTTTCTTATTAGAGATTGGCCTTCTCCTTTGTAGGGCCATTGTTTTTGAGACAATGTGACCACCTTTTTGGTTGAACAGACCTCCTCTACCTCTTTTTGGGTGCATTGGTGGAGGTCATATCTTTCCTTTTCTATTAATTAGGATTAGAAGGGATTTTGGTAGAGGTAGGGATTTCTGATTCTGTAGGTGCTATGGGTCACTCCCTAGAAGCTGTAAGTTGTGTTTCCTACACCCTACACTCCATTTTGTCACCAATTTTGTGGGTAGGTGATGCAATGGGCGAAGAAGAGGATACAAGTTCCTCTTCAACAACCATGAAAGTCTCATTTACTTCTTGGTCCATGTTTACTTTCTCCTCCTTAGGCCTCACAAGAATATCATTAATATTGTTCCAAGCTAAAAATTCTTCCCAAGACACATTAGGGAATTAAATTTTGAGACTCCTTTTGATCAACAGGGTGAATAAATAGTAATGCGACAAAGAAGATTGATGTATTTTATTTTTGTATTCATAAAACATCCTCTTCAATAAATTATACAAGAAATTGGGAATGTTCACCAGCCTTTGATGGTATAGGTGACTCAGAAGTTTAAAATACACTATATATAAAAGAGACTGCCTATCATTATAGGTTAAATAATTAACTTTATAAGAGGCAAAGAGAGCCCATAACCATGGAGAGTAAACTATTTTTTATACCTTGTGCTGAGGAACTAAATTCTCTCCTATGTGTGTGAAATCATTCCTTCTTGTGATTAAATCAACTCTTAAACTCAAAAACTTCTGCTATTGTTGTACATCTACTCTCAACCCTCTAATTGTAGCCTCATCATTTTGCAATGTGTTGGTGAATTGATGTGTCACGACTTTATTGCATTTTGTTAGATGGAGGAAATAGTCTAACCACCTAGCTTGTCCAAAGATTGGTAGACATTGTTGGTCTTCCAATATTATATTATGTGTGGTTGGTTCTCTTCTGACAATGCCACAACCCATTTTGTAGTTATATAACCTCTGTCAAGTGAATTTTTCTTCAAAATACTCTCAATTTTCCTAGTTCTTATTATCTTTTCTTCATTTTGAAAATTTCCACCTCTATGTCTACAAATTCTTATGGATTTATGGCTTATGATAGGAATTGAAGATTTTATGCAATTCTCTTGAATTCTTTGAAAAATGAAAATTTGAAAAGACAACTAAACTAGTTTTTCTCCTTCCAACTTAATGTTGTTATTTATCCACAAATAGTAGGGTATAGAAAGGGTAGAGAAGATATATTTAAAATCATTGTAGAGATTTGACACAATATAAATTAAATTTGTGTATGATTGTGAAGTTTATAAAAAATATTAGGATTTAATATTAATCATAGTTAGTAACAAGAAAAGTACTTTCAAATGACATGGTGATGGAAAGGTGTTGATTGTGAGGTGAGTTGTGTGTCACCATACAAATATTTGGAAAAGAAATAGAAATGATGGTTTTAAATGGAATTATTGTGAGTATATGTGCCATAAAAAGAGCTTATTAGGATGATTACATGTGTTTGTGAAGGTTGAGTATTAGAAAAGAAACCTATGAAATGTATAGGATTTATTAATGGTGCAACAAAATGCTGCATGGAAAGCATGATGGATTGGTGTTGTTGCATGTCAGGATGACATAAATGATGTGTAATGTAAAGTGATAGGGGTTATGGGTGCAGTGGTGGTGAATTGGAGGTAAGTGCTATGGATAGCAGTAGAACATGTCCTACTTTAAAAAAAATTCTTCTGGGCTCTTTTCTACAATTGTTTTTGAATGTACTTGTCAAGTGTACATTCAAAAACAATTATTATAGATGGTACTTAGTGCATGCGTGTGCATACAATGTTTTATTGTGATAGTTTATAGGTCTATTGCATATCGATAGGTGAGTTGTTTGGCTCATATATAAATGTATCAATTGATGTTGTGGCTTTTTTTGCATGCTTTGTTGAATCTATATATTTTTTAAATTGCTATTGTATATCAAGTAGAAACTCCTCCTTATATAGTGGATTTTATAAATCTATATTTTTTGTTCATTCACCTTTAAGGAGAATCAAACAAAATCTATGGTAGCTTGTTGAAACACTCCATTATGAAAAAACATGCTTAATTTCATAAAAAACCAAGCCACCATGTCTTTATTTTCCCCTTGTGGTCCTTATAACATGATTTATAAGTATTACCTAGTCTCCATTGAATTCTTTGGTTTTAATAATACTATCATGAGATCTAATCATTTTTTGTTACACAATCTTTGTATGATGGATTGCTTCCATACTTATTTCATCTAGAGCATGTAGATTATTCAATCTATCTTTCTGAGCCTCAAAGAGGTCCATACAAAGTTGTACTATTGTTCAAAGTTTTTTATACACTCAAATTTAATTGGTAGGATAATATTCATCCCATACACTAATTCATATGGTGTGAACCTTGTGGTTGCCATCTAGGTCATCCTTTATGCCCAAAAAACTTCATATAACCTAGTTGCCTAGTCCTTCTAGTGTAGTTGAATTATTTTTTAAGAATGGCCTCTATGTCCTTGTTTGTGATTTCTTTCCCATTCACTTATAGATGGTAGGGGTTGACTTCCTATGTCTGACCTCATATTATTTGACTAACTTTATGTTAGAACACATTTATATACTGAGAGAGGGATGAATCAATATATCCCACAAATGAATCCAATTCAACTTTATCAACTAAATATTTATATTGCCTTGAATAGATAAAGAATCAAACTATGCAACTCAAAGCATAACCACACAACCATAACACAAGATTTACATAGAAAACCCTAAAAGCGAAAAACCACAGTGAGCAAGCTACTTGTATCTACTATCTAAATCCACTCACAAATAAAAATAATATTTACAACTTTTATGAGCTACAACTCTCTAAAAATATTTTTTATGGTCTCAACCAAAGGAATCTACAACTCCTTATAGAATACAATAGTTACAAAAAGATGCTACAATATCTGCACAAAATACTTTAAAAAATTCACTAATCAATCACCATTGCAACATCAACACCCTTCACACTAATATGTGTCTTCAACACGTCTACTCAACAACCTCTTCTATCTTCAACTCAAACACACATTTTCTCACACATCCCTCCTCACATACTCACACACTACACTTTGCAACAAACTTGATATTTCATTTTATATCCTTTGCAAGCTTCAAAAAATTTCTCTTTTCTTGGCCAAGATGAAACATGTAACATGAAATGTGTAATGACCACAACAATTTGGTTCCAATACATCTATGGTAAGAAGAAAAAAATGTGGTTGAAACCAATAGATAATCATGACTTATTTTACCTTATCACATAAATCCACACTAATTCACACTTCCAAACACCTGGCACAATCATCTTAACATACCAGGTCAGCCCAGCAAACACCTAACCTTCCATGCATTAGCTCCAAACCAAAAGTGGTACTAGAGAGACCAAATATTATGTAGATCACTTTACAATTATTAAATGGCATGTAAAACATTCCCATACAATCCTCTCACAACTACATGCTACTTCATGCTTGTGCAAACAAATATACATTGAATCCAACATCTCTTGCAAACTTTGAATACAAAGCCTTGAAATAAAATTTTGAAAACCAGAATTGTGGTGCCCTCAACACCTAAAGCTTGAAATGAGAAAAAATATAGACAATCTGAACTTATCCTTCAAAAAGAAAATCCAAATATTATAATGCAATGAAATGCGGTGGATTTTACTTTCTCCCACTAGAAATCCTAAATAGAAACATGATCTATCCTCACATTCTTGACTCGAAAGAACCTCTATAGTGTACATTGTATCATTTGAAACTTGAATCATGCATACCTTTCATTTGTATCTGACTATCCTCCAAGCCACAAGATCACATCGTCAAATGCAGAGAAATGTGAAGCATTCCTTTGACCCTTTTTGACTGCAACAACACCATGTACAACATGACTTGAGCTAGATGGGCCTTGAGTCTTCAATGTTTCCATTTATTGCTTGAACAATGCTAGCTTTGTTTCCAATTCAGCTACCCTTTGCTGACTCTTATTGTACTCATCAATAAGTTCATTCTATTTTCCCCTATATAAGTCTCTATCAACAGTGATACTCTCTACTATTTCCTTAGTGAATTTAGAAATGTTTATTGTCATTTCAGCTACTTCCAATGTTGGAGTATCATAAACTCTCCTTATAATCAATTTCCCACTGAAGTCAGATAGTTCTGCAACTCTTGCTTCCTAGAACCCAAAGACAATGACCAAAGGGCCAAGGTATCCCATTCCTCACTAAATGTTGACCCTTGTAGTGCCAATTTGGCCTCTTTCTTTGTTTGGAACAAGGGTCTTTCATGCACCCTTATTGTATCCAACACAACTACATCAACAATATCTCATTCAGGCAGCAATAATATACCACTCTTCTGCATAAGTGCTCTGCCTTCTTCAGCTGTGATACCTTGGAATTATTTCCTCATCACCTTCCTTACATTTCTTTGAATAATCCCCTCAAGAAGTTCTAGATGCAGGATCCTCTCTTTTGCCACATTCTCTACATATTCTTGAGTCTTAGCTCACCACACAAAATCTTTGAATGCTTTAGTCTCAATAAAAGAGTCATCTTCCATAAGTGCCTTGCAGGCTTCCTGCCTCAAGTCATTTTCATTATTCAAACCACTTATATTAGTCTTTCCTAGTCTAAGGCTACTTTCTCCTGAGCTTGATGCAACCTCCCTTGGGGGAGAAGGAATTCCTTGTTGCATGTCTTCAGGTGTAACCAAGATGTCATCTTCATCTATCTATGAGTAATCAACAACCCCTCTCACCTCAATCCTTTGCCTCTTGGCTGGTGGCTGCACTCTGATGGAGAAGGAACTCTCATAGGTGAATCAATATCAATTAAAATAGGTGGATCCTATTGGGAAGGCGATGGAATTGACCTCACAAGAGAAGTTTCCCTTGACCCCTCTAATGTAGTAGGGGTTGGCAGTGTTTGTTGCTTCTTTATTACCTTCTTCTTGGAGTAAACTCTAACTTTTTGGGGTCACTGGTAGGAGGGTCTTTCCTCATCTTCTCTTGTTGGTTCTTCTTCTACTACCATTTCTCTCCCCTTATCTGTGATTGTGCCTTCTTCCCTCAAAACACTAACTATGTTCTCAAAATTGTCAAGAACATACATGTGAATCTATTTAACTCTCCCTTAATGTTGTGCAGAGGATTATATTTGGGGTCTAAACTTTGAGCCTTTTACACCATCTTATTGAAGGCAAGATACATGGCCTTCCTTTCATTTTGGAGTTGTAAATCAAATATATTCCTGATGACATCTTCAGGATAATAAAATTTGTGAACAAAGGAGCCACTCCTATTCTTTTCCTTCAAGGCAGCAATGAAGCCCTCAAGGTCATGGTTCCTTGGGTGCACTAATTTCAATTTATATGGTGCAAGAATTTGTCCCAAGTCCTTCCATCCTCCCTTGACCATTACAAAGTTTGCAAATATTGTCCATTCAGGGAAGAACGAACCTTTTTTTAGTTGCTCTGGTAAATGCACCAATTTTGCTCCTCCCAATTGTCTCATAGTCTCAATGAATCCAACCCTCAATGGCACATCTCTTGGCAATGCATATGGATTCACAGTTGTGCCATCCCTGAAAATGGTTGTGGTGGGGTATGGAATGATGTCCCACCAATTATGAGCCATCTTCAAATCAGTCCTCCAAGGGCCTCAAAAAATCATGTATCTCTTTGGGGATCCTTGGTGGATCATAAATGAAGAACCTTCTTAGTTTTGAAACAAAAATAATGTGGAAAACCACATAGTCAAATTTCAAATCATCCCTATCAAAAATTCGAGTCCAACACTGGATTGGAAATTCAAGATCACCCTCTACTTTTGCTAATATCATATCATCACCAAAATAATTTTCTCCCTTGTATAAAAACATGTGCATCAAAAGGGAATACCACCATAATTTGACCCAATTCCTCCTTGCCTTTAATGCAATCAAACCTTTGTGAATTTTTTCTTCTAGGTATGTGGCATAGTCATAAACTACATTGTAAGTTGCATGTTGCAATTGTGCTACCATATACATGTAACCCCTTGGCATGGTGGTTGGCGGATCATAACCAATGATTTGGCACAAGGAGTACACTGTCTTCTTGAAGTGATTGGAAAAGTACTTCATGTGAAAGGGTTCCTTTCATCTTTACCAATCTTTATTTGTTTTCTAGACTTTCCAACCCTAGTACTTGTAGTGTGTATAGGTAACATTATTGTCCTGAACAAAACCTTAGTATTCTCATATTCTTTTCTAAAAACATCAAGATCAATAAGAATTATGTCTTGACTCTACTCATGCAACTTGAAAACTTTTGCAATCTCTTCCTTGGTTATCCTAACCATTTCAACACCATCATATGCCCTAACAACTCTAAAAATAGGGTCATACCGGTCTTGCAACTATATCTTTCAACATGTCTACATCCATGTATATGTTTGGGACGACCAACTTCCCCATATCCAACCTCTAGGGATTACAACATGGACTCCATAATTTTTTTTCCCAAACCATTTTTTGAACAATTTCCATCTAGTATAGGGCAACTCAACATCCTTGATAAAATGTTGCTTGTCCAGTAATCCATATGTAATTCTACGGCCATAGAATAGGGTTTCTCCCACGGTCTTCTTGTTAATTAAGGGTTTTAATTGATCAATAATGTCTTGGGAGATAGTCCTGGACACGGTTTTAGAACCAGGAACTTGTGCTTTGGGCACCATTGGTAACAAAGTGGGTTCAAACTAATCTAGGGTTTCAACACAAAGAGGTCCAAAATATAGCTTTTCTATTCAAAACAAAGGGCATGGATCAAATCTATAATTTCAATGGGTTTGACAGAAATTCTAAACTTATATGCAATTTCAAACCACTATAAAGCAACTAAAAAGCACACAGACCAATTCAACTGAAAGAAACAGTGAATATTTACCCTAATTCAAGATAGTTTGGATAAAGCACAGAGAATGGCATTTTTTTTACTTACAACTTTTTCGCTTGTAGGAAACCCTAATTTTGATCACATTGAATCAAAACTGTGGAATGCTCTTCTCGATCTCCTAAATGCTTTAAATTCATTTACAATCTTCAATTATACAAAAAATCGATCTTTTATGTGCATTTACGTCAAGATTGGACAAATCTAGATGTATTGTTCGCCATTACTACTCACTCATGTGAAGAAAAATGACTCTCATGTTCACATCTTCAATTTTGAATATTAGTCATCAATCTCCTTATGAGATGGCACTTTGGATGACTCAAATTGAGTCAACAAGGTTTTATTTTTTGTCGTCATTGTTCACCCATCCTTCGGCCAATGAATTTTTTCCTGTTGGAATGCTGACTCATTCATTATGTGGGCTCCACCTTCTTTTCCAAGTGGTGGAAGAAATCCACATGTCGTTCACCTACTAACCCTACTGATTTTCATAAAGCATTATTTTTTTCCCTCTGGGTGAGCGGGGAACGGTTGAGATTAAATATTAATGTTGCATGTGGATTATTAATTTAAAACCTTAAGGTGTCATGTATGTGAGTGGAGCCCACACTTGTAGCGGAACACATGTCTTCAGCCTTCTGACCTGGCAACATTTCAAAAAGTATTATTTTATTCTCGTGAGGTTGGTAGGGAATGGACAGGATCGAATCCTTTGATCTAATGGTTGGAAAATTTGCACATGCATAAAAGTTAGTTTTAAAGAAGGGGACTCAACTAGGTCGATGGGACAAAGACCCTTAAGATTAATGACTTAAGACTTAATTCATTCTTGAATTATGAAATATTTTCATCCGACTTAAGAAGATTAAAGCAATGGGAATGTTGGATGATCAAAAAACCTAGACCAAGGGGAACGACTAGGATCAAATCCTTAGATCCAACCGTCGAAAAATATTAACCATTGATTTGAACACCTTTAGTCATTGATGCCTTCGAGCACTGGTAGGACCCACCAAAAGGGTGTCCAGGTGTCGCTTTCTTGCTATCCCTTTGGCTCCTTAATTTGATTAATTTAATCCCACTGGATGGAGGGGAACCAATAGAAAGTAGTCAATGGGACCTGCCAAGCATAACAAAGGATTTTAATAAGCACGTGCACTTATTACATGAATTAAAATGGGTTGCCTACCTAGGTTTATAATATGAACGATATTGAGTGAATATTAAAACCCAAACTTACAGAGAGAACAATAATTAAAGAATTTTATGACCCGCATAAGACAAGGCAAGATTTATAAGGATTCTATAGGTAGTAACTGGGAACACTCTAGGATCAAGGGGCCAGTGAGTAAATAGACATAAAGGCATAAGATATGACTTAAGAGACTGGGAATAGGTAAAACCTGGTCAACTTTGAATTAGATTATTAGAATGTAGGTAAAAGGAAAAGACACTATAATATCTTCAATTTTGAATATAATATCGACCTATCTTGCTTTGCAGTATTGTATTCACTATCATCTGACTCAAAATAATCAACGGTTATTTATAAGTTATGGATGTTGAATTGTTAGCTTTTGTTCAAGGAATGGATTAATATTCCTTTTAGTTATTTATCAAAGATTGTGTGAATGGCATTGCAATAGGAATTTATTAGTGTGATAAGTTTTGTTCTTTAAAAATGATGCAGAATCAAATATCAAATTCAATACTATGGAATACAATATAAAATATAAAATATAACAATTTCAT
>VDFB02372026.1:0-10764 GCA_007258455.2 Sequoia sempervirens
TGATATGCCCTTGACTTGTAACTTGCTGTGATGAAGAATGGTCCCAACCAATTGGGTTCAAATTTTCCTTTGCTACTTGGATTTGGGACATTCTTTTGATTCTCTTTTAATACTAGTTCTCCGATTTGGAAAGTCCTGCTTCTGATTTTCTTATTATAGCTCCTTTTGAGTCTATTCTAATAGACTTGTAAATGATTCAAAACATCTATGCATCGCTCATCCAGTAGCTCCAGCTCATTTAGTCTTGATACTCGGTACTCTTCATCTGTGATGAGGTTCTGTAGTGATATCTTGAGTGATGGGAGCTTGATCTCAATGGGGAGTACTACTTCTGATCCGTAGACCAGGGAGAAGGGGGTGGTATCGGTGGGTGTGTGGGTGTTGATTCGATAGGCCCAAAGGGTGGGATTAAGCTGCAAATGTCAGTCACGTCATGTGTCATTGACTATCTTCTTGAGAATTTTTAGAATGGTCTTGTTTGTAGCTTCTGCTTGGCCATTGCCTTGGGGATAATATGGGGTGGAGAAGTGATGTTGGATTTTGAATTTTTTGCATAAGTCACAGACCTCCTGATTCTTGAATGGTATCACATTATCTAAGGTAATGGCTTGTGGAACACCATATCGACAAATGAGATAGTTCTGGATGAACTTATAAATCTGCTTCCTAGTTATGTACGTCATGGGTATGGCCTCCACCCACTTAGTAAAGTACTTTGTTGCGATTATAATGAATTTGTGGCTATTAGATGAAGTGGGAGTGATTTTTCCAATGAGATCAAGTCCCCACTGCAAAAAAGGCCATGGTGTGACAATAGGATGAAGCTCTTGAGATGGAGTATGGATGATGTCCCCATGCTGCTGACATTGTAGACACCTTATAACATAGTCATGCACCTCTCGTTCCATTGTGGGCCAATAATACCCTATCCTCAACAATTTCTTAGCTATGGTCATTCTAGTCGAGTGCGAACCACAGATACCATTATGTACTTCAGTTAGAGCAGTCAATGCCTCATCAACATTTAAGCAGCGTAGTAGGGTTCCTTCTATTCTCCTACGATATAGGGTATCTCCTAGGATGATGAATCTGGATTCTTTTTTTACAAAAGTTTGCTTTACATTTGATGGTAAGTTGATGGGTATGACTCCTATTCGAAGGTATGTATAAATGTCATGGTACCAAGGATCACTGGGACCAACGATTTCGCACATGAATTCTAATTCTGGTACCTCGAATGCAGGCACGAGAAGCTGCTCTATCAGGAATTCATATTTTGGAACGTTGTGGGGGATGTCAAGCAAGGATCCAATTGTTGCCATGGCATCTGTTGCTCTGTTGTTGGTTCCAGGAATCTGCTCAAATGTTATTTCAATGAAGGATTCTTTGAGAGTCTCCACCAATTTCTTGTATGGAGTGAGCTTATTGTCCTTGGTCTAGTATTCATCATTCACTTGGTTTATGATCAATTGGGAGTCTTTGTATACTTTTAGAGCTATAATATTGCACTACACTGCTATTCTGAGACCTATGGTTAAAGCCTCATATTCTACAATGTTATTGGTGCAGGGAAATGCTAGTTTGTATGACCTTGGTATGCAATCCCCTTGTGGGGTGATGAAGAATACACCGGGTCCTGATCCATGTATGACCTTCCCCTTATGGTATGACCTTCTAACATAGGCATGTGCCTCTCGTTCCATTGTGCGCCAATAATACCCCATCTTCAACAATTTCTTAGCTATGGTCATTCCACTTGAGTGCAAACCACAAATACTGTTATGTACTTCAGTTAGAGTGGTCAATGCCTTCTCAGCGTTTAAGCAGCGTAGTAGGGTTCCTTCTATGCTCCTACGATATATGGTAACTCCTAGGATGACGAATCTGGATTCCTTTTTTACAAAATTTCATTTTAGATTTGATGGTAAGTTGGCGGGTATGACTCCTATTCAAGGTATGTATAAATGTCATATTTTGGAGTCCTTGGGACCAACAATTTCATGAATTACGATTACGGTACCTCGAATGTGGACGAGCGCTCGATCGAGGAATTCATATTTTTGGAACATTGTAGGGGATTAATAGAGCAAGGATCGGTGTTTCCATGGTGTGCATTTAACTTTCATTTGGTTCTAGGAATCTACTCAAATATTATTTCGTGAAGGTTGTTTGAGAGTCTCCACCAATTTCTTGTATGGGTAAAGGCTTGTCATCCTTGGTTTGGTATTCTCATCGTTCGCGGTTATGATCAATTAGAGTCTCAAAACACTTTTGAGCTGTAATATTTCCCTTGCACTACTATTCTGAGACGTATGGTTAAAGCATTGTATTTTGCAATGTTATTGGTGCAGGGAAATGCCAATTTGTATGACCTTGGTATGAAATCCCCTTGTGGGGTGATGAAGAAGACACCAGCTCCTGATCCATGTTGCATGTATGAGCCATCGAAGTACAGTTTCTAGTGGTTAGCTACATTGAGGTTAAAAATGGATTCATCTGGAAATCACGGGCAGGAGGGTTTCTCAGATATAAGTTAATTACTTCTTCAATTGATGCAGTGATGAGCTTGGCCCTTGGCGCCGCTCCACATATTTGATGTAGAGTATTAGGCGATTATCATCACCCATTTTCCATTCTTCTTGTAGCCAGGCATTGCCTTTGATATGGTAGATGCTAGGAGGGTCAATTTTGGCAATGAGTTTTATTTATTTATGTGCCAACATGCCAATGTCTAAATTTTGTGATGCAAACATTAGCAAGGCATTGTACCCTCAATGAATGAATAGTTTAGCTCATGACCAACCATTGTTACCCTTCAATGTAATAGACCTCTCTCCATTTCCATTTTCATCATCTTGTGAGAGCTCCAAAAGCGCTGCTATTGTTGCTAACGTGCCCGTCGTGGCTTTCTTGGGATTGAGGTGGCATTAAAGAGACTAGTGGTGTCGATAGATATTCCTTGATTTTGTTGAATGCCTCTTCACTTGGTATCCCCATTTGTACACTACTCCCTTGTGGAGTAGGTGAGAGTATGGGTTCTGTTTGTCCGCCAATTGTGCTATGAATTTTTGAATGGATTGGAGTCTGCCTTGGAAACCTCTCAGTTGTTTTAATGTTTTCAGTGCCTCCATCTCGAGGATTTCTTTTACTTTTACTGGATCCACCTCGATACCCCTCATTGACACTATATATCCTAGGAGCTTTCTTGATTGTACACTGAAGACACACTTCTTTGGGTTTAGTCTGACCTTGTACTCCTCCAGTCTATCAAAGATGGCACTTAGGGTTGCTATGTGATCTTTTCTTTTCCTAGACTTAGCTAGAATGTCATCAACATAGTCTTCGACCGTCTTATGAATCATGTCATGGAATATCAATGTCATGGCCCTTTGATATGTTGCTCCTACGCTCTTTAAGCCGAATGGAATCATGTTCCAATAGTATGTCCCCCATGGACAAGTGAAAGATGTTTTATGTTGGTCCTCTTTAGCTATCATGATTTGATTGTACCTTGAGAATCCATCCATTAGTTACAACATCTCATGTCCCACTATCATGTCTACTATCATGTCAATGTTGGGAAGCAGGAAGTCATCTTTTGGACATGCCTTGTTCAAATCTCTGAAGTCTGTGCAGATTCTGATGTTCCCATCGGGTTTTGAAACAGGTACCAAATTTGACACCCATTTTGGATAATCTATTGGTCAGATGCATCCTGCATAGCTTTTTTAGTTCCATTTTGATTAATAGGGCGATTTGAGGATGCATTTTTTGAAGCTTTTGTTTGAAAGGCTTTGCTTCTAGATACACTGCTAAGTGGTGAACCACTGTCTCTGGATCAAGTCCTGGCATGTCAACATAACTCCATGCGAAGTTTATTTGTCTTTCTCTTAAGAATGCCGCTAGGAGCTCTTGCTCTTTTGATAGTAGTGATTCCACATAGAATGTGATATGCGAGGTCTCCTCTATTCCTAGGTTGACAGGATTACATTTTTCTGCCAAGACTGCTGACTTTTCCTTATGAATGGCTCTTAAAGGAAGGTTGAATCCCCCATCCTCGGAAGCCTGGAGGTTTTCACCGTGGATGCATCCTTTTCTTTTTCTGGTCGAGAGTGCCGCCAATGTGGTTTTCCTCAAGGACTTGGATATTATAACAATTTTCTCACTTTTTCTTGTTGAAGAGTTTTACTTCGTTTCCCCATAATGGCATGTGTCCAACTCTATTATAAGCCCTACTTTGTGATCCCATCACGGAATGTTATCATGATCCCATGAATTACGATAGTGCCTCATCATTTTCAAATGTAGTAAAGAACTAGTGAGATAAAGTAAGTTGGTCGCCAATTCGATGAGTTGGGGATATACTAGGGGATCTCTCATGGTTTGATGATTGATTCAAAGATAGGGTGCTAATCATAATGAGGTGGTATCCTCAAATAGCTGGAAGCCAAATTGGTTGTATTATCCTCATCATCGCTGCTACTTTCGGACATCGGTTATATCAAATGTAAGAGTTATCATGACTCTACGTGAACTAATCATAGTTTTCTTTGAGTTAGTGAGGAGGATTATTAACTGTTTTAACTGGAGGATTTCAGCCACGTATGGTTATACTCAGAGGGGTACGTCCAAGGCCAAGATTTGTTATTGGTCGCATCTTTAGCATGATAGGTATTATAAGCCCATTGTCATTTTGTCCCAGTCTTTGATTTCTGTCATAGCCCATTGCGAGCATCATTTGCAAACCCTTGCTTTTATCATCCATTGGTAAGTCTGGTACTAGTCTTTCATCTTGATATATCATATGAGATGGATCTGCCTCAATAACTTCTTGGCCAAGGTCTCCCCAGCTTGTGAATTCGAGATAGTTTTTAGGAGATGTTTGGGATGTGGAGGCTTCATTTATTTGTGGTCATCCCCGTGATCTAGGAGATTGTGGTAACTCTCCTACCACAAAAGAATTATTAGGGAGCTTGTAGTTGCCACAGTCGTTATCTTGGATGATGGCCTTGATGTCAGAGATGGTGGGGATGGTAGGAGTGGCGGGTGTCTCTGTCACAGAAGTGGATGCGAGAGTGGCAGGATCGATGTATGGTGTGGATGGGCCCTCATCATTTTTTGGTACTTGGGGGATTTTGTAATACTTTTCTTCAAGATTGTTGCAATAGGAGAAGGGTTTGGGATCTCCATGGATGGTAACTTCTTGTTTGTTATGTGTAAATTTCACACATTGGTGGAAAGTTGATGCTACTGCTTTCATTGCATGAATCCATGGGCATCCTAGGAGGATGTTATATGACAAGTTGAGGACCAAAACCTGACAAGTGGTTTCCATGATGGCAGGCCCTACTTTAATAGGGAGTTTGATTGTGCCCTGAGACACTCTTTCTTGATCATCATATGCTCTTATCATGATACCCTTCCCTTTGTCGATAGAATCCTCTGATATTTTCAACTACTTGATGAGGCTGAGAGAACAAATATTACAACCCGCACCTCCATCCACCAAGACCCTTTTGATTTTGCTCTTATGTACTATGGCTTCCAAGTGAAGTGCAAAGTTGTGAGATGGTTGAGTGGGGAAATCCTAGTCAGAGAATGTAAGAAGATTAGGCATAATGATATTTTTGACCATAGCTTGGAATTGCTCTGCATCAAGATCTGTGGGGATAGTGGATGAGGCCAATGCTTCTTCAAGAATTTTCTTATGGGAAGATGATATTTTTAGCAACTCCATGATGAAGATTTGTGTTGGTGTTCTTTTGAGCTGATCTAGGACATTGTAGCCATTAGGGATGGATCTAGATGCAGGGACTCTGTTTGGCTAGTATGATCCTGCGATGGTAACTTTTCCACCTCTTCTGGTGACTCCACAATCTTCAGCATAGGCACCCTTGATGGTGATGACCATGCAATTTTCATCTAGGGAGGTGACGATTGTTTCATACACATGATTTACGTTTGAGTGGGTGCCTTGCCCTTTATCTTTGTTATTGTTATTCCCTTTGTTGCCGTGATTCGACATCAGATTTGTATATATATTAAGATCCTGATTTCCTGTAGGTTGTTCTACGTTTATGATTCTTTTATCGATGAGATCTTGGATTACGTTCTTTAATCTCATGCAGTTGTTTGTGGTATGGCCTTTGATTTTATGGAACTCACAAAGTTGATTCTCATTATACCAAGGAGGTTTCACATCTGGTTCTTGGTAATTCCCAAATGTAGGAGCCTTGATGAGTTTTTCGTCTATCATTTTTTTCATTATGTCCTCAAGTGGTTCCCCCAAAGTGGTGTATTTTCACTTGGGATAACTCTTGTTGCATTGGGGTGGTCCTCTTTGCTCATTGAGATTATTGATTGTTGGATTATTTTTTGGTTTTTGTGTTGTGTGATGATTGTTTTGGTGTTGGATTTGGATTTGTGGTGCAGGTGTATGTTGGTGAGGGGCACTAATGACCACCTTGGCATCGATGACACCATCATTAGTAACTTTTTTGTTTCTTGCCCACGTGCGAGGTTTATCATTGTAATTAGAGTGTGGGCAGTTGTTTTTTTGTTTGGGGTATGAAGTTGATCCCGCAGGTTGAGTCATGAGGGCTCGTTCGATGCTGAACACTTTGGAGATTAGTTGATCATATGTGGTGATGCCCTGAACCTTGAGATGGAATGCCAAGAGGCCATCAAGGTTGGCTATGATGGTGCAAACTTGTTGTTCTTCAGGCATGGTCCACTTGCTCTAATTGGCCTTGGATTTCCATCGTTGTAAGAATGAAGTGAATGATTCACCCTTTCCTTGTTTCAGAGCTGAGAGTTCTTCTAAACTAACATCCATTGCAATGTTGCATGCATAGTTTTTTATGAATGCGTCTATAATTTCTTGGAATGTCCTAATGCCTGAAGGTAGGCGAGAGAACCATTCCATAGCATGGCCTGCCAAACTCCTAGGGAATAGTCACATTAGATAAGTATCATCATATGTGACTTCCATGCAATGAACCTAGAATTCCATGATGTGATCCTCAGGGTTTCCTATCCCTCGATATTTGTCAAATTTGAGGATTTCAAATCCCCTTGGGGAATGGTTTCATCACTAGAATCCTATCAAATGGATAGGGACACAAGTTGCTTGGTGTTTTTGTTGTTCGCCCTGACTCAAGATCGAGCACTTGTTGCAAGAGCAACCTGATTTGTGTCGTTATGTCATTTTACGGATTAGGGGGTGGGATGAAGGTGTTTTGGGGTGTTTTGATTATGGGTTGGATGGATGGGTTGTTTGATGTGTTTTTCAATGGTATTTGTATGTTTTTTTGAGTTAGGTAGGCTTCCACCTACTGTTGTATGAACAACGCTTGTTGTTGTTGCGCTAAGATTTGTGCTTGTTGTTGCACTTGTTGTTGTGCTTGTTGTTGGGCTACCAATTGGGCTGCTTCTTGCTACTCTTGATATTGCTTTATTGCTTGCAATTGCACTGCTTGTCTTTGTGCAAGAAGTTGTGCTTGTGCTAGTGCTTGCACCACTTGATATTGGGTGTTTTCCTAAGCTTGAGCTTGTGCTTGCGCTGCTTGTGCTTGTGCTTGTGTCGCTTGTTGTTGTAATAGAGTTTGTGCTTGAGCAGCCTTTTGTGCTTGCAATGCGGCTTGGGCTACTTGGGCAGCTTGTGCAACTTGAGAAACTTGTTGTTGTTGTTGTTGTTATTGCAATAATGCTTGGGCTTGTTGTGCTTGTAATGCGGCTTGGACTGCTTGGGCGGCTTACGCAACTTGAGTAGCTTGTTGAGCAACTAGTTGTACGAATTTTCGTCTTTGCACTTGTTGGAATCTCCTTTGAAAAGCAGCTTGCAATGTCATGTTGTATTGGCTTGATGTGGTGGAAGTTGGTGGTGGTGGGGGTGGTGGTGGATTTGGAATGACGTTTGTGGTGAGCAATGATGTCGTGTTGATGTTTTGAGTGGTGGATGGTGGTGTTGATGTGGTGGTTGGTCCTTGAGAAACCATGCTTTGCGATGTTAGGGGGTGTTTGATGCTGTTACAATTGTTTGTACATTTGTCGTCTGTTGTTGCGATATCGACAACAAGTTTTGAGCGTTTGGCATAACACTTTGATTGACTTTTGGGATGTTGGTTTGATTGATAGTTGGTAGAGGGGGAAGCCCTAAACCAAGGAGTGGTGTGGATGATAATGGAAATGGTGGAAGAGGTGGAAATGTGAGGGGTGTGAGTTCTTGTGAGAATGTTGTGGTGTCGAAAATGCCCCTCGGTCTGAACATATCTCCCTCCTCTTGCAAATTTGTGAGGAGAGAAGTTTGAGGTGTTGCGTGAAAAAATGATGATGATGGATCATGATGGAAAGTGAGAGGAACATTCTTATGTAATGGGTTTTTGAGTATTTTTTTTCCAAGATGGTATTTGCATCCAAGTTTTGATTATTAACAAGGGGGTGTGTTTGAATAGCATTGAGAAATGAATTTCCCTTATTAACATTGGGTTGGGTTGGAGCAAACGATGTCGTGATCTACGAAATATTTTGTGTGATGCTTTGGGATGGGGGTGTAGATGAGATGGGAATGGTGGATGAGATTGGAGGAAAAGATGTCTCTACTATAGTACTCACATCAAAATTTGAAGGTAACTTAGCCCCTTGTTTTGCTAGTTCAAGCATTTATAACGAAGGGTTAAGCCTCATCATGATGTTGATGATTTTATGGTTCTCCGGATTTTGGAGCATTTCAGTTATTTCTTCGTGAGATATCCCAAAGGTAAGATCCTCTCCTTGTGGATTTTGTGATGATGATATGGTCAAAGGATTGCTTGATTCAACGAGATTCATTTCAACGTTTGTTTGGATAAGATCACTTGAAGCGGGTGTTTCTTTGTTGGCTTCCATACTCTTCTTGTATTGAGATCTAGTTTGAACCGTAAAACAAGGATCAATTTTTTGAGAATAGGAGAGATGAATCTCTTGGTTCTTTGAATCGATCTTTACTTTATGCCCAAAGTAGAAAATTTTAGGATATCTTGAGGATCAAAAGGTGATATGATGATGTACGAGATGGATGATGTGGATGTTTTTGGTCTTTTGATAAATATTGAAGGAGATACTAAGCTTTTAGGATTTTCAGATATGTTTTGGATTTTTGATTTTGATTTGATTTTGGATTTGGGATTTGTCCTTGATTTTTATTTTGATTGCTTTTGATTTTGAACGAATAGACCCTAAGATGTTGGATGATTATCTAAGGGATAGATTTGTTTAGAGGATGATAATTTGAATATGTGCGGAGAGAAGGATGCATCTACCCACACCTATTCAAACAAGATGATAGTTTCACTAAGCATATGAAGAAGGATTCATCTACATATACTTAGCTAAACAAGATGATTTTGATAACTTTGACTAAGCATATGCAAAAGGATGCATCTACACATACCTAGCCAAAGGTTATTTTTGATAAGGATTTCAAGGATGTTGTCCCACGGATTTTGATGTTTTTGATTTTGCCAAAAAGCTTAGCACTAAGGATGTTTTCAAGATTTCTCCAAAAGGTGATAGTGAGATGATTTTTGTTTCGATGTTTTTGAAGGATGGGTGAAAAAGATTTTGTTTTGCTTTGATCCTAAGATGAACCTAAAAAAAGACACTTTGTTTGTCTAGACTTAGGTATTGAAGAACATGCAAATGCTTCCTAGAGACTTTTATAACCAAAAAAATGTTTTCATTTGAACATACATTTTTGGATTTTGAACCAATGATTTTCATTTTGGGATTTGGACTTTTTGAAAATCACGAGTCTTCAACACACATGAAAGTTTCTTTTGCTTTAGTTTTGCTTAATGGCTTTATTTTACCAAAAACACTTTCTTTGATTAAGTTTTCAAACTAAGATGTCCAATGTCTAAATTTCTTCAAACCCCACAAGATATGTTATGTGGGAATTTGATGAACTCAAGGCAAAGGTTTACCTATTGTTTACTTTAGTAGACAATAGAGATGTAATCCAATGTTTAGAAACCTCTAAGGATGTAAATCCCAAGGGCAAGCAATAACATATGGATTGAGTCAATTGTATTTGTCTCCAAAAGGGTTTGAAATTTGGATGATGATGTTAAGTGTTTGTTTTCAAGATGTTTCCGCTCAAGCAATGCATTTTGTAACCCAAGAATAAGTACAACCCTATGGATGTGTAAGACAATATTTGTTTAATTCCCACTTGGACAAGTCTAGCTACACTTATCTTTAGTGAATGGTTAGATACTTGACCCCACTGGCTCCCCTCCACGACACTCACTTATACGGGGCAGCCAAGCATCAACACCCATGAAACTCCCATGGAATGCTTTCCATTTCTACTAAAAGACCATAAAAGTGTGGGGTGGCTTCAGAACAACCGTTCTTGCACCAACAAATAGATCAAAGGATTTTGGAAAATTTTAGAACATGGGTTTTAGTAAGGACTTTCCATTCGTGGAGATTGACCCATATGGCAAGAGTCCCCTTTCGGATCCATCTTGTCACAATCAACCATGTGATATTAGCGTTTACTCCAATACCCACATTTATATCTCAGTTGGAAATACTCTTGGCTTTAGAGTGTTACCAGTTGAGTTGTTCCTTTGGGTGAGTACTTTTTCCCCAAGGCAAGCCCTCTAGGATAAACAAAAGCGAGTAAAAATAATATTCGTAACTTGATCAATCTTTGTTGGCAACAAAGAGAGAGAATTTTTGCAATAATGCCCCCACTCACACTCGCACAATATTTTGTTC
>VDFB02372027.1:0-27467 GCA_007258455.2 Sequoia sempervirens
TATTAATATTGGTGATTAATTAAATATTAATTATTTAAACTTATATTATAAAGTTATAATATTTTAATATTATAACTTAAGTGAATTGCTGAAGGGGGTCGCCCATCATGGAAGGGGCCGTTTTTAATTATATTTTATAATTAAAAATGTGATTTGAAACTATTGAAATATTAAAAAGGAAAAGTTCGAATTATTTAAATGATACCTAATTGAGAGAATTCGCACTTTTGAGGAGATATAAGGGTTTCATTGAATTCGAGCTATTATGATATTGAATATTGAAATTTGAGCAAGTCTTCTTCGGAGAATGAAGCCTAGGGTTTCTGTTGTCTACAGACATTGGAGAACGAGCCATCTTCAGTGTTGCGATTCAGAGGCTGTGAAATACCAGCTGATCTATTGCTTTCAGAGAGATTTCTTCATTCAGAAGTGATCACAGAACATTCACAGTTGATTCATCTTCAGGGTTTTGGCCAAAAATACATTCAAAAGTGTTCTATCTCCTTAGGCGCCTATTTCACATAATCCAGACAAAGCATATTGAGCCGTACTTTTTATTCATTGCTGCTGTCTCAGCCGTACCTTTCTACAGCAGATCCGTACCAGCATTAAAAGGGCCGTACTTTTGTTCTTGAGAAAAGCGCTTCATCCTTTGGTCTCCAGTCTTCACCAACAGGGGCGCACTTGCATCTGGTATCAATCCGGATCATTGGACGGAGGGAGAAAGGATCATTTATTGCAGCCGTACCAGTTCTATATCATTCTCAGCTTGCTGCAAATCAGGTTCTTTGATTTAATATTTGTCTTATCTTGCCTGTACATCTGAGATATCTTATTGTAATGGCTATGGCAAAAATAATGCAAGCAAGGGTTATTGATTTCTGAGCTTATTTATGTTAGATCTGAGCTTATTGAATTCATTAGCAATTTTATATCAATTTCCTTTCAAAACATTTTTTCTCTATTCATGCAAAAACACCAAAAAATCAAAAATCACAAAACACGATATCGGAGGTTGGCGAAACAAGGGTTTCTCAGATTTCCGGTGGAGGCACTTACCCATGTGTGACATACACTTGGGGAAACGAGGATACGGAGAAGTTGTGGCTTTATGATGGTAGTCGTGTTCCAACCTACAGTGATGGAGTTTTCCTCCATATTATGATAGGAGACGGTTGTCCTATTTCATGGGACAAGGATTTCTTTCATAACCCTTGGTAGACAGTAGTTGTTCATGAGTCTGGAGGAGAGTTGCATCATCTCCTCACCATGGGAGAGCGGCATAGGGTTGATACACTGTCACCCTATGACCCCAGCGGTATCATTTGTATCCCTATAGGTCGGTCTTACAGTCTTGAGGTTGCTGATTTGTCCCATATCAGCAACCTAAGAGGAGTTGCTACACTCTTTCTAGCACCTATGAGGAGTATTCATCACATCCATGGGATATTTGCAAAGTTTGGAGTGAGGTGTTGTGATGTTGGCACTTCGGGATACCTCCATCTTCTTATGTTTGACTAATGCGAGGTTGTGGTGTGTTGGGATCTAGGTGGTGACAGCCGGATGGGTTTGGTGTAATGTCCCTTACCTAGCCTTGCTCTTGTATTTGCTTGTTTGCCCTAGAATTCGATTGTTGATTAGGTTTAGGGTTTCTTCTTTCCAAAAGGAATGTGTTTCTCTAATGAAATAATCCTAGATTGAAATCTGCATTCACCAATTTAAAAACATTTCCACATACACATATTTGTTAGCAATAATATCTAGATATCCACAATATATTCATAAACATAAATCAATTAATGAAGACATAAGAGGAGTGCCATAGGTGGATCCGCCCTGAAGCCCTCATGTAAACTCAAGAGGTTGTCCATCACAATCCTTCTTGCCTAGGGCTTAGTACCTGCATACTCCACTCATGGCAACACCTCAGAAGACACTCGTCCTATTAGGGGAGAGGAACCATAGAGTCCAAGTGGCCTAAGGCCTACCACCTTCTCTTGCCCAATCCCGTATCTTGGGCCTAAGGGGCAGAGACCTAGGTGGGACCCCCATCTTTCTATAACCCAATCCCTAGTCAAGGGCCTAAGGGGCTGCAAAGCCCAATAAGGGGCTGCAAAGCCCAATCCCTTGTTAAGAGCCTAAGGGGCTGCAAAGCCCAATCCCTTGTCTAGGGCCTAAGGGGCTGAAAGTGGGGTTTTTAGGCAATCCAACTTTACCCATGTTTCGTCGATCCTAATAGGTTTACAAGCACATAGTAGACAATCTTTAAACAATCAGATATATTTGCACTCATCCAAAATTTATTTCATGCCTATAATCAAATATATTTTCATTTACCAATGGTTCTTTAAGTTCATCATTTCCTATGATAATTCTCATTATGATAAGATTAAAGGATGTTATTATATCAATAATCAAATTAACCATATCTAGTTCTTATATTCAAAATATGCTAAATATTATTGCTAAGTGAATACATCACCTGAGTTGTCGTATCTCTCCATGTTTTTTTGATTCCTTACTCGCCTCCTTCAACCTTATGAGGACAATTCTACTTTTATATTAAATTGTCATCATTACTTATAAGGCTTAATAATAAGTATCATTATTGTATAATCATAAATTATGTGTGTGTATATATATATATATATATATATATATATATATATAATATATATATAATTCAATATAATCTGAAATGATAGAGTAACTAGATTATTTAATACACTCTAAAACGTAACACATTACTTACCCTTTCCTTTTATCTTCCCAATTTTCTAATCGATCTGCTTGTATGTTCTTTATTTTACTTATTTTATTTGTCTTGTTTCCTTTTCTTTACTCCCATCGATGATCTTAGATAATTATTAGAGACTGGGTTTTAATGTTTTGCTGATTGTAATATTCTTGTAATATTCTCCTCCTTTCCCCTTGTCTTACCTTATCTTATATCTTCCACTTTGGAGAGGAGATGCCTTTTCAAGGTGGAGTCGTGCCTTCTTGTTTAGATCGCTGCCTTCCTTCATGACTTAATCGCTGCCTTATGTTTGCAGCTATTAGCATACTTTATATATTTTAAATGTTTCTTGTTTATTATATTTTGATTTGATTGTAACATATTCAAATATATATAAATATAAATAAATATATATATATATATATAAAATTAGGATTATAATAATATTAAATTTAGACATTTATTTTTAATGGTTATTTATTTTAATATTGATTTTATATACTCTATTTAATATTTATTATATTATACTGATTATAATAATATTTAAATTTGTATTTAGATTTGCCATTTGTTTATTTAGTCACATATTTCAGTACTATTTCTTTTATGATTTCTTTATTATTATTATAGTAATTACTAAACAATATATGTTCGTTTAATGACATGTATATTATAATATCTATTATATTTATAATCATAATTGTAATATTATTTTGGTAATCATAATTATAATGAGATTGCTAATATTTATATTTTGGTATTACAACATTAAATTTAATACTTATAATTATGATAAAATAGTTAATGTCTTTGACATGTATTTTGTTTATCTCGTTTTCTATGCTTCGTATGCAATGCTACTAATTCGGGGGACATGACATTTGGTGCAATTCGATGGGATCCCGATGAGTTGCTTCACCACTCTCAGTGCAGTGGTAATGATTTTTCACGATGGCGCAATGGAAGTCAATGGTTGTTAAGTATAATGGACTTCCAATTTGGATGAGGGATCCAGGGATTTCTATGCTTCAAAAGTTGCTACATATTTGGGGAGTGGCTCTCAGAGCTGTTGGGTATAGCTTTATCATTATCTAGTTGATGTAGAGGGGTTTTGATAAAGTGTTCTACACGTTTATCTGGGACCCTACCAGGGCTTTCAGGTGTGGATTGCGTAGGGACAAACAATCATGGGGAGGGTAGACTGTAATGTCCCCATTTTTGGGTTCTTGTGTAGTGCAGTTGGCGTTGACCTTTTGGATGTGTGTAAATGTGATTGAAGGAGTTATTTGATGATTCCAATGAGCTCAGGAGATTTAGAGGACTCATACCACTTTTCAAGGTGATTTCTGGCTTCTAGTGTGCTCTCCAAGATTCTTGGAGAGCGCATCTATTTATAGTAAGTCACCCAATCAACTCTGATTATCATTATTCTTCATCAAAATCACTCCAGTGTGGTCAGCTTTTGATTCCAATGCATTCCATCAGTTTTCGTAAAATGGGTGCATTAATGGCTCTATTTTAATTATTTCACTAAGGTCACTAAATATTATTTAAAATATTTTTAAAGCCCCTTAGTGTTATAGCTCATCAAAACCGGGATGAAACGTATTAAATCATGGATCAGGGGCCTTGCGTGTCGAATTATGATTATTTTAATTAAAAGGCCCTTTTTGTAGCTAAAAGAGTTTTAATTAAAGTGGCTTTATAATTAAGTGAGTTATAAGGGGGTTTTAAATAATATTAATATATTATAAAGTTGGGTGCCAACTTAAGGGAGGTATAAGGTGGAAGTTTATTATCTCTTTGTCTAAAAACCCCTATGGTTCTGGACATTGGACTCGATTCATCTCAGCCTTCCTAAGGACAAAAACCCTCTTGGAGAAGATTGGTTGCGGTGGTGAAAGATCTACCCAGGCTAATGCTTGTTGGAGATATTTTACAGGTATTTCACAGTGCATTCACAATTGGATTCAACAAATTTGTAAAGTCTCTTTAGAGACAAATTTGTAGGTATTCCAATTAGATTGCAAACTCTTGGTGTTGGACGCCTTGCCTGGAGTTTATTTGGAGTTTATTGGTGTTGTGAAGTTTTATTTCAGTTATTTGGCAGAGGTTATTGCATATCAATCTTGTGAAGGTCGATTGAAGGAAAGATTTGTGGGTTTATTTGCTGTTTGAATTATCTTTAGCTGGTCGTTCCATCCTTGCAACCGGTTGTGCCATTCTAGGTGTAGCATTGGGTTTTTGGAGCTTCCAGTTGAGTTTTATCATTGTTTGTTTGGCTTAGGGGTGGCGCCTAGGGCTCTTATTGCATTGAATTCCAGTTTCATCAGCAACACAGGTCATTCCTGGTTGTGGCGTCCATTTTTGGAGGTTCCAGCTTGCTACTTGTGACTACAACTCCTTGTCAAAGACTCCAACATTTTCTAGGTATGTTGGATTTAGATATGTTGTGATATTTTATGAACTGGGACACCTTTGTAAATGAGAAAAAACATATTTTCTGATCAGATTAGAAGTCTGGAATTTTATGCTCATTATAATTCCGAAATTTGCAATTTCTGAGTTTTTTCTTTGCTACAAGTTACTTTATTTTTTGCATTTGATTTATCATCTCAAACCATCACAAAACTATAACAAAATACCTTTCAATCACATCAGAAAAACAAAAGAAAAAAACACAGATTGGGGTGGGACATTACACTTTCCTCTTTCTCTGATGTTGATGGTACGGACGATTCTCTGTTTTGGTCAACAAGATCGGTGAGATCTGTGTACACTTCATCGGGAGCGGTAGGTGTCATGCTATTTCTTCCCACTCTCTCTTTGAGCATTCTCTTGTCCTGGCAGTTCTCTTTCTCTCCCTACTATGGCTTTTGCTTACACTTCGTCTTCAGCTCTTAGGTGGACTCAAACTTTCCTTCAGATACCCTTCAACTTCACCCCTCAATCGTCTCCTCCATTCTCTTTGTTCGATGATCCTTAAAGATCGCCTGATCTCTTGATTATGACCACGTTGTGGTCTCTTCCCACCTTTATTGGGGTCTAAGGGCATGAATCTCTCAAATCTAACCCAATTTCTTTAAGGCAACGACACCAAATGTTTGATGCTTTATCTCATAAATTAAATACATGAATTAATAATGGTGATGATGATGCATACTAGATACACGCGTAAAATATGTCTTTTTTTCACTCATGAAATTATTATAGAAGAAGACCGAAGATGGTCAGCCAAGGATGAAAGTTGATCCGACCTGATCATACTACTATCCTTGACGATACACGATGTATTTAAAGGACTCGACAGTTGCCAAGAGGAACACAACCGTTAACCAACCAACGCTTGTAACTACCCACAACTGACGACCAATTAATACAAACATTTAATACATAGTCGGATAACCAATATTACCAAAGCATAATAATAGACATTGTACACTGAATACATTCGTTATGACTACTTATACTCAATGCAAAAAATTAATGTTATCATTAGTACTTTGGTTTAACAACTACAAACATATGTAGTGATATAAATATTCAATGCAAGCTTAATGATAGATTGCACTATACATAGCAGCCCACCTTGGGCCAGCCATATGTGTAATCATTTAGTTAGTTTATAATAAGATAATTTTCTCTCCAAATTTGTCATTTGTTATTGTATAAGTACCTATAGGTTCCTATTATGCTGTGAGCATATGTTTATCCTGGTAATGAACTCAAAAAAAACTACTAGTGAAAGAAATCGACCAACACTAGATTGTGTAACATCAAAGAAATTTGAATACCTAAGAATCTAATAATCTTGGACTAGTTGTAAACCACTAAAAGGTTTTCTGACCACAGTGAAACTGTGAACAAGATTTATAAATTAGTACAATCAATTCCAGACTAAAAATCTATTATGATGCATACGAGATGGCAATCTAAATACTGGTACAAAGTACAAACTAGTATATGAACAAACTATGAAAATGATAAAGAAAATAAAAGAAAACAATATTTCACTCAAGAAAATGAAGCACGTTTAACTTAACATTTATAAACATTTCATACTTACTCCAATGAGAACTCCAATCTCAATGCCAAGGAATAGAGTGGTGATGCTTGTTGTAACCCATAGAAGGAAATCTCTTTTGTCCACTCGCCAAAGAAAGATAGCCTCTTCATAATCTATCTATCATTACAAGATATAATATCAATTTTCATCAAAATAAACCATTAAAATTATTTGAAAAACATTTGTTCCAAAAGCAGCTAATTAAGAAAATCGATTTCATTTTAAGAGAGTGCATTAAACATAATAGGAATCATGTAAACCTCGTTTATATTATCTTCATTACTCAAGAAACAATAACATATAATATTTGTTTTACTGAGCTTCTATAATTGCAAATATAAAGTAACTAAGGATATCAAATTCTGCTTAATTTTACCCCAGGAATGTAAAGTGTGATATTATTCAAAATTCAGATTTTCCATCTATAAATTGCAAAATGTAGCGAAGCATTAATAGGAAACTAAACCTATCATGCAAAGTGTGATATAATTCAAATTTCAGATTTTCCATTTATAATTCGAAAAATGTAGTAAAGTGATTAAAGGAGGCAAAAATGTTAAATGAAATAAACTATTACCTTTTTCAATTGAGAAAAAATTGTAATATGCTACACGAAACAAAAAAAAATTACGGAAAGTAATAACACAAAGAATGATTAAAAAGATATTCAATATTAAATTGAGTGAAAGTCTCCTTAAATTAGAGATACAAAAGATCTATCTGTAAAGGATAAGATCAACAACTGATAAAGCAAAGGATAAGAACTTAATTGAAAGAATAAAAGAATATTCCTAAAGTCTATCATAATGACTTAATTGACCATTATAAACTAATATTTATATATTACTTTAATAGCCTCCCTTAATGGTCAATCTGTTAACTACACCATGTTTATCCCAAAAATTTACAAATTTGTCAAGCCTTAAGGACTTGGTAAGAATGTCTGCAATCTCATCCTCAGTTGGGCAATACTGCAACATCACAGATCCATCTTCTACAAGTTGTCATATGAAATGAGAATGAAGCTCCACATGTTTGGTACACTCATGGAAGACAGGATTCTTAGCAAACCTTAACACCCCTTGATTGTCACAAAACAAGGGTGAAGGCCTTACCTGACACATTTGCATGTCTGAAAGCATCCTTTGAAGCCATATTGTCTCACATGTTGCTTTGACGATTCCCCCATACTCTACTTCTATCAAGTAAAGAGCTCATGCCTACTACTTCTTATTGATCAATGTGGTTGCACCCATACCAAGGCTGAAAACATATCTAGAAGTGGACTTCCTATAGTCAACAAACTACCCAATCTGAATCTGTGAACCCAACCAGCCTAGGATCTTTCCTTCTGCTATACAGAATGTCAAAGTCAAGTGTCCCTTTCACATATCTCAACACCCACTTCACTGCAACCCAATGTTTTTCTTTTGGGGCTGTCATAAAATGAGAAATGTAACTCACAACATAACTCAAATCAGATCCAATGGCTGTAAGATAGATAAGGCTGCCCATTAGTTGCCTAAAATTTGACTCATTGATTACTTTTGAGTCTATTTTGGCTGAAAGCTTCAACCCTTTCTCCATAGGTGTAGACAAGATTTTGCAATATGTCATTCTAAACTTGTCTAGCAAACTCTTGGCATATTTAAACTAAGAAATAAAAATACCACCATTTGTCTGCCAAACCTCTACACCTAGGCAATAATGTAGGAGAACTAAGTATATCATGTCAAAATCCTTACGCAAATTACATTTGATTTCTTCAATCAAATGTGCCTCACTACCTATAATGATGATATCATCCACATAAATGACCAGAAGGATGATTTCATTGCCTATTCTTTTGACGTGTAAATTTATATCTTAAGGACTTCACCGAAATCCCTATCGATCCAAATACATATCAATCCTTATGTACCATGCCTTGGGTGCCTGCTTCAAGCCATAAAGAGCATTCATCACTCTACATACCTAATGCTCCTTTCCTACAACCTAAAAACCCTGAGGCCGAATCATATATAGTTCTTCCTCTAAGTCACCACTAAGGAAGGCACTCTTCATGTCCATTTGATAGACTTTCCAACCAAACTATGTTGCCCTGGCTAGAACTAACCAAATGGTGCTCATCTTTGTTGTAGGAGTAAAGGTATCCTTATAATCAAAATAGTCTCTCTACAAGAATCCTTTAGCCACCAACCGTACTTTGTACTTGTCAAGTGTACCATCAGCTTTGTACTTGACTGTGTACACATACTTGCAACCGATGGGTTTCTTCCCTAGTGGAAGATTTGAAGAACCCAAGTCTTATTTTTCATAAGACTTTGATGTTAAATTTCCATGGCTTTTTCCCATTCAAGCTTACCTTTCACCTCTACAAAATCCTGTGGTTCATAAACACCATGAATGTTAGCCATAAGAGAAAAGTTAACTGTGTTCTGCTTGCTCTTTCCTCTGGATGCTCTTCTCTCGATCGTTTCATCATCTCAAACATCAGCAATGAGTTTTTCCGACCACTTAGGGATCTTTGTATAACCCTCTCCATCCAAATCAGTGTGGTCGTCATGACTTGGGCTACTTGGTACTATATCATCTAGATGCCAATCCAAGTTTTCCTAAAGAAAATTATCTAGTACTGGTATTGGTACCTACAAAGGAGATTCCAAATGGTTGGGATCAACAAAATCCCCCCTTCAGGTGAAGCTATCATGGAAACTTTACACCTAAATCTTTAGCCTTCAGAGGCTGATCTTCAATACTTTTGATGTCAAAAGAGAGCTGAAATGGCCCAAATTCTTCATCAATCACCACATCCCTGTTGAATGTCAAGCAATCATTGTCCACATCAATCAGTCTATAAGCTTTATGATTGTCATTGCACCCTATCAGCATTACCTTCTAACTCTTGGAGTCTACTTTGGTTCTCTTTGTGTCTAGAATTCAAACATATGCAATATAATAAGTAGGAGGTATTTTTCCACAGCATGTCAAATTATGATATCGCTATCAGGATTCAACCATGTAATTTTTCAAGTCAAACTCATTGACCCATGTTTCATGAGAAGTGGTTCACATGAACCCATTTCTCATGATAATGAATGGTCCACTTAGCACTCATTGCATCTAGGTTATCATGAGAGATGGGTTCATGTGAACCACTACTCATGAAATGTAAGAACCCCTACTTATTCTGATCTGATTTTTCAGTTTGGGTTGTTTGACATTTTGTCAAACATTTGGCATGCATATGACTGAATTCTGATTTTTCTGAGTTTTGGAGTTAGTTTGTTTGATTCTTAATGGATTTCAATGCCAAAATGATAGACAATGTTTGCATAAACCAATAACAAGAATTTCCCATGCAATCTCCACTTTATTGACAAGATATCAGATCTGAATACACTGATTATCGGGTCTGATACAGATGATATCAAACTGAAAATACTTATAAAATGTGTCTACAATATACAAACAAATCATAGGATTGGGTTCACTACTTACCCGTTTGCTTGTTACTTCATTTAGGCTCAAAAAAGTGTTGTCCCCACGGTTGTTGTTGCACCAAAAGATCAACTTGTTAATGCCTAATACAACTGCCAAAGTTAACAGATCCATGGGAGGCGGTTAAGCCATGTCACGAATCCCGAGAGGCACGTTGACCATTTTCCAACAACCTCCCCCTCAACATTACCCAAGGGGATTTGAGCCCGGCACCTTTGGCTCTAATACCAATTGTGTATGAAGTGTATCTTGTATGACCATAGATTTATCTTTCTCATTATTTTGCTTTTGTTTCCTTCTCCATAATTTTGTAACTTTCTTTCCCTTTGTTTATCAATGGTGTTCTTCTTCACATCCTATCTAGGTGGTTTCACAAAACCACATCTACCAAATTGTGCTATGTGTCCATAGTTGTTGCACTTGTAGCATACAACACTATAACCAACTAAAGGAATAAAAGAGTTATAGTTCCTTCTTGAGAATCCATAAGATCTTCTATTTATGTCCCATCCATCATTGTGTCTTGTGTTCTACACTCTCTTGCCTTATGTCCATAATGATTGCATAAGTAACAATAGCCATGAAATGTACTCTTGGACCTATATGAATCCACTTGCCTTGAAAGAAAGAACTTCTTGAAACTGTCCTTGTTAACTTCAGAAGGAGTCTTTGTCTTTCCCTCATTTGTCTTCGTAGGAGTCTCTTTGGAATCTTCCTTGAATGTTTGATTTTCTTCAAGTCTTGTTTTATTTGATGATGAACTTGGTATATTAGTGATGTCTTCTAAGATTTTGGTGTTCTTTCAAAGCTTGAGGCTTGTGTTTAACTTGGTTGTTGTCTTTTCTAATTCTTTCCGCATGGAAACAATTTCAATTTCCAACTTTTCACATTCTTTTTCTTTTTCCTTAAGTCGAATTTTGGTTACATCTTCTATCCTTTTACTTTCCTCAATTTGAAGCTTCAAGTCTGAAATTAGTTTCTCAGTTTCCATAAATTTCTTTTATTGTCAACAGTGATTAATCTTTTTGATAAGATTTGTTTTCTTTAATTTATTCTTCAGCAATTATATCTGATCACATATCTCTTTCTTGTCTTATCTCATACCTTCCTTATTGCATATCTGATTGCTTTCATATTCAGATTTCTGAGTTGATCCTTTCTTCTTTTATTCTAAATCTGTTCATTTCTGAAACTGCAGATTAGCAATATTTGTTAACATATCTTAATAAAATCACTTTATATTTTCCAGTGATTGCCTTTAATATTGTCATCAATCTGATATGATCGATTCTTTAAGATACTGATGCTTGCATATCTGTTTATGCTCTTCAAGGAACTGCACATGAATTCTTCATAAGGCTGTTCTGAAATAACATTGATCTGATTTATTTTTCTTTTTTGATCTGCATACTTATACTGTTCATGCTGATCGTATGTCTTCAATTGTGGATATCTAGAATCTGATCAACATATTTCAACAAAGCATCTTCAGTCATGCTGATCTTCACAAGAATGTGTAATGCACAAGAATATGTTATCTTCAGTCATGCTAATCTTCATGCTTTAGCTTTGACATCAATGACAATATTTCCAACAATCTCCCCCTTTGTCATTGATGGCAACACTAATATTTTCCTTTTGCATTGCTCCCCCTTACTCATTTTTGTATTGCTCCCCCTTACTCATTTTCTCCCCTTTTGACATCAATGGCAAAGGGAAGTTAGGAAGCAACAATCCATAAATGGATCATGGAAGACATCCATTCTTATCCAATGCAATGAGAATGTATGAGATGTCCCTTGCTAGATTTGACCTTAAACTTGCTGATTGAATCTTGGGAATTTTGTCAAACACTTGCCAAGCGAAATCTGTACTTGCTGATTGAAGTTCTTTTTGGTATTTTGCAATGTAAGAATGATTTTATGCATTCAATGGACTCAAATGAACATGTGCCAAAGACTGAAATGTATGAGTATGCAAAGTAATGATTGTTATATGCCTTTCCAATGCAACTATATGACTAAAATATGCACCTACAGCCAAGGGACATTAATGCAAACACTTGGCAAGCAACCTAGATGACTGAATTCTTATGTAATATTGCAGCTACAGCAATAAAGAAATTATGATAAAAATTTATTATGCATCCTATCAAATGAGATAATCATCTACAACATTTGGCATTTAGTCAAACACTTGTTATGCAATCCTAACATGTGAATGATGACTTGTCATGTCCCCGAGTTGGAGGTATGATGATTTAATTAAGTTGTCCAAATTATTGATATTTCATAAGGATGGTTTAATTGATGATTTAATTAAATCAAGCGGTGTTATTAAATTAATTATTTATTAAGTTATTCCAAAAAAATAAAATATCAAAAGGGATGACTTATTATTTAATTAATTTAATAATAAAAAGTGACTTAAGTAACTTAATAATAAAATAATAAAATAATAAAGTCACTTAAGGAATAAAGCAGGAATCTTCTAAAAGCCTCTTGGTGATGAGATTGAAAAAGTTTAAAAAAAGGCTTTGGCTTTGCATTTGGTGAGTTGAATACACTTTCTACTACATTGTTGGAGCTAAATGCTTGGCTTGTTGATTTCCAGTCTTCGTTTGTGAGAAACCAAACCTAGCTGGTTACTTCTAATTTCGGTTGTGAAATATCAACCCTAGTTTGGAATTGTGCAGTTACTTCAGACTTCTCAATTGGGACTTCATTGGCAAAATTAGTGGCCTTTGGCCAAAATCTTGAGGATTGTGGAGAAATCAATTTTGGAGAAGTTTGGTAAATCATTTGAAGTCTGTAATTTTGTTTCTATCTGCAGATCAGCCATGAGAGGAATGACATTTTTATTCATTGCTCTTCAATAAAGAGATATAAATTTGGGGGCACTTAAGGGATTGCTTCCTTTGGTGTTGGCAATCATTTTTACAATAATTTTGGAGGCCAATACTGCTGCAATTATTTATACAAAAAGTTGTCAGGCAAGAACAGGGGTGGCACCTTTGGAGGATCAATTCTTCACTCGACAGACTTCATTTTTGCTGATTGTTGTTGGACAAGTTCGCCAATCAGTTCTCAGTCATTTCAGCATATTAATATCAGGTTCCTTCATGTCACTTAAATGTAGTTTCATTGTTACATCAGCTTGTAATAGGCACTGCTATAGAGTTCATTGAAGTTGCATTTGATAAGCATTGTAAGCCAAGAGTCTTGGCAAACTTTTATATTAGTTACATATCATAAAAGGAAGGAGTTGCATAACATTTTCAGTTTGTAATCATTTTCATTCCATTGCAATATTACATTGGAGGTATAAGGAGTTTGGCTGCAAACTATATGACAAAATGTCTATGAGCTAAAAGTCATCATTTACATATTAGGATTGCATAGCAAGTGTTTGGCTAAATGCCAAATGTTGTAGATGATTATCTCATTCGATAGGATGCATAATAAATGTTTATCATAATTTCTTTATTGCTGTAGCTGCAATATTACATAAGAATTCAGTCATCTAGGTTGCTTTCCAAGTGTTTGCATTAATGTCCCTTGGCTGTAGTGCATATTTCAGTCATATAGTTGCATTGGAAAGTCATATAACAATAGTTACTTTGCATACTCATACATTTCAGTCTTTGGCATATTGTACATCAGTTTCATGACAGCAATAAAGGAGTTTAGGGTTGCATATGACATGTTTGCTAAAATGTCTACTTGCTAAAGTAATCATTTATACCAATAGGTTGCATACAAAGTGTATGACAAAATGTCAGATTGCTATAGCTATTCATTTTAATCGATAAGTTTGTATGACAAGTGTTTGTCATAATGTCTCTTGCTGCCATTATGCATTTGCATTATATTTTCAGTCATCATTGAGCATTGGAAAGTCATTAGAATCCATTGCATTGCATTACCATTTAGTTTCAGTCTTGCATACTTTCATTTAAGACATTTAGTTGATCAAAACATCGTATGCATTTGAAATTATCTAAAAGAAACTACAATCAGCAGGTTCAGACTTTGCAAGGCAAGTGTTTGACAAAATTCCCGGAGCTTCAAATCATCAAATTAAGGCCAGAATTAGCAAGGGACATTACAATGTACTACTCCCTCTGTCAACGATTTTCTTATGCTCCCCCTTCCTCTAATACTCTTCTTTCTCTTGACTTCTAAATTACTTGGGTAACATGTTTCCTCTATAACTTGGCTGTTGAATAAAGATCACCCTTACTTTGTGAAAGTCTTCTCTCCTTGCTTCTCTTCCTCATGTTTTTTAATTGCTTTCTGTTATCCTCTGCATGGGAACTTCTTTACTTTGACATCAATATCACAATTTCCAACAATTGATGCCAATTTATTATCTTCTCCATAGGGCTGAATGATAATGCTACACTTGGTTCCCCATAAATTCATGCTTCTCTTCAAAATTGTGTGTAATGCACAGGAATATGTTATCTTCAGTCATGCTAATCTTCATGCTTTAACTTTGACATCAATGACAATATTTCCAACAGAAGGATCACATATATGGCAAGAAATTGCTTATGTAGATGCTAGCAAACCCTGCTGGTAATGTCTGAAGTATTTGCTGATAATAATGATGTAAATAGCTGCCAAAACAAACCCTAAACTCCTCCAAAGGAAGGCGGCTAGGTCTAGGATTAGAGCAATGAAACCCTAGATTGATGTGATGTCAAAACAATGCCAAAGTTGACCACTAAACCCTTGGATCTGCAATCTGATATAAAACTATAGAAATCTGAAACATGATTCTGCACATGAATATATGTTGCCAATGACCAAAAATTCCTTCCAAAACAAGGCACTTCACTCCCAAACCCTAGTGATGCATTTGTAGATGAAAATATGAAAAAATAATCTTCAGAACTTAACTCTTTGTCCTCACTCTACAAATAAAACTTCAAACCCTAGCTGGAATGATATTTTCCTTCAAACCCTACCTGGTTGAAGATCCCAATAAAGCCAAACCTGCAAATAAGCTCAATAATGAATCCACCTTTGAATGTGGAGTTAGGTTTTTGTCCAACCTAAGAATTTCTGAAGGTTTTCGTCCTCAAAAATAGCTGCAATTGAAGTACTCAACTAAAAATGGAGAAATACCAAATATGTCAAATCCACAATATGAGCCTCCAAAGTGATAGAGGACCTCTTTATAAATTACTTTCCACCTCTTTTGGACATCGAATGACCTTAAGTGATTTTTAATAAATTATTTCCCATCCATACCTAGGTGGGGAAATAATAATTTATTTTAATTTTATATTTTTCACTTTTTTTCTTTAAAAAGTCACTTTATAATTTTTACTATTTTTTCTTAAGTGACTTTAAGTAATATTATTTTATAAAGGCTCAATAAAGTAATATTTTAATTTCTCCTTGGCCAAATAATATTATAACTATTTCTTTTATTTTTCCATGGCCAACATATTAACAAGTACAGCAACTCATTGCCTCTCCAATCGGATTAACCTACAAGAATGGCTAATAGGCTAATCAACCCACTGAATGGTAATCACTCTGAAAATTGGGACATTACAGAGTTTGACTCGAAAAATTACACAGTTGAATCCTAATACCAATATCATAATTTGACATGCTATGGTAAAATACCTCCTACTTATCAATTGATGAGCTAAAGGGGCTCTATAATGAATGGTTCATAAGGCACAACACTTGTTGAAGGTTTTGCAAATGGGATTGCAAGCTAAGTGGGCTTAACCTTGGGGAAAACTCCATATGGTTAAGCATGCTTGAGTTGGAATAGTACTGGGATGGGTGACCTCCCAGAAAGGCCCAATGCTTCACCTCTGTGTGCATCACCTAGATGCAATGAGTACTAAGTGGACCATTCATTATCATGAGAGATGGGTTCATGTGAACCACCACTCATGAAACGTATGCAATATAACCGAAAATCTCTAAATGGCTCACCTTTACTTTCCTCCTAAACCATGCTTCCTTTAGGGTCCTCTCCTTCACTACCTATGTAGAAGACCTATTGAGAAGATAAACAAATGTGTAAACAGCCTCAACCCAAAACTTCTTGGGAACACTTTTGTTCTCCAACATACACCAGGCCATTTACTTAACAATATGGTTCCTTCTCTCAATAACTCCATTCTGATGCAGAGTGTAGGTGAATTGACGTTTGATACTATGTTTAGCATAAAATTTTGTGAATTCATTTGAACAAAATTCATCCCCATTATCAAACATAAGAGTGATTATTGAACAACCAGACTCTTTTATACTAATGCTTTGAACTTTTGAAATTCCTTAAACACATCTGATTTTGCTTTTACATAAAACACCCACGTTTTCCTACTAATATCATCAACAAACAAAAGAAAATACCTAGCACCAGTGACCGATGTCATATTCATTAATCCACAAACATCTACATGAACCAGCAATAGCACTCTTGATGTTCTCCAGGCCTGTCCATCTGGAAATGGAATTTTGTGTTGCTTCCTTGCTTGGCAAGCTCTACAAACACCTTATATCTAGTACTAGTTTCAGGTAGACCTTCTACCATATTCTCTCAAGCCAACTAAGAGAGATAAGATAGGTAAAGATGCCCATAACGCTAATGCCAAAGAGCAATGATAGCAGATGAACTCTTGGTTGCCAATGAACACTCCTGAACCTCTTCAATATCAACAAGCCAATACAGAGCATGATCTTCTATGCCAAGTGTGATGGTTTTCTTGGACTCCTTAACAATATGGCATTTGTGATTGCTGAAAATGACATCCAACTTGGGCAATGGCACATAATCTAACACATGGAAAGCAAATTGAGCTCCATGCCCGACACACAATATACATTGAGGAAAATAAGATTTTTCCCTCCAAAGGTTATCAACATGTTGCCTTTGCCAACAATAGTATACTCCTCACCACAACCAAAGATCGCTAAATTTGAGCAAGCCATATACACAGTAAACCAATCCTTCATGTGAGTAAAATGTCAAGTCGATGTACCATGCAAAAGACTTGACCTAATATGTTGGTCCTTTGGCCATGAAAGCATAGAAGGCCTACTCCTACTCAGAATTCTATGTGACATGAGCCTTTTGTGAAGGCCCTCCCTAGTTGGATTTTTTATCAGCCAACAGCTTTTTGCACTGCTTCTTCATGTGACCAAGATTACCACAATAGTGACATGTGATAGTCTTCAAATTCTTCTAAGTATCTTCAGAATTCTCTTGACCTTTCTTCTAAGGCCACTTGCCTTTGCCCTTGTCCTTGGCTGCAAAGGCTTATTCCACACTTAGTAAATCATAACTACTACGCAATTACTTCTTCCATCTTTCCTACTGCAAGATTTGTTGCACAAATCATTGAACTTCAAGTCAACATTGGTAGATAGGATGTGGAGTGTTTCTATGAAATGCTCATATGATCGCGGTAAGCTTTTCAATGTTATAACCACAATGTCTTCTTCTTACATCTTGTGACCTATGGCTTCCAATTGATTGCAAATGTTTTTGATTTTCATCAAATGATCTTGCAAAGACATTTTCTCATCTATCATGATCAAGAACAACATATTCTCAAGGAAGAAGGCCCTGCCTTTTATTGGCATTTCAATTCACACCTCTAGTATGCGCATTAGAAATGGATAGCTATGCACAGATTAATTGCTCTTCGAATTAGGAGGGGAAGCTCCCTCTTTGTTGATGTTGCTTAAAGAAAGTAAACTAAAACTAATTTTCCAATCTTTTTGTTCAGCTAAGAGCACAAGGTTATAAAACTCTGGCGTCGTAGCTGAGATTTTCTTTTTTTGAATTTCAACTACAACTAAGCCTACTCTAATGACGTTTCTAACTGCTCAAGTAAACTCAAAGCTTGAGAGTTAGAAATGAACGAGGAATGATTCTTTGACACAAATACTTAAACAAACTTTCTTCAAACGCACATCTACTGTACTTTCAATGCAAGCTGAAATAAAGATTATATCGGCAAAACACATAAAACGGAAATCTGAGACAATAGATCAAAGCAGCAAAGCAGGCATAAGATTTTATTTTCTCAAATTTCAAGTAACAAAGATTACAGTTCTAGGACAATAGGATTGTAGCAATAACAGGCTTACAGTGTAATGTCCCCTTTTGGGTGACCCCAATTCTTTCCCACAATAGTTGTCAACACCTGTGATGGTTGTCCATACCATCAACGACTGTAATGGTTATTTACACATGAGATGGCTTCATAGACAGCAGTAGTTCCAATGGTTATTGATTCTATCCTAGAGGTACTCATTGATCTAAAACTCAAAAGGTATTCTTTCTCTTATTGCTTTGATTCTGTATTTACTTCTCAGATAAAAGAGTCATAATTACTTATAAGACTCAATAATTGTTCCCAATATATAGTTGTTGATTCCTTATTCTTTACCTTCCATCTGTATTTTAAACCTCTGCTATACTAAGAAATATACTCCACATTTCTTTGATTCCATTTGCTTTTCCTCTTATATTCCCCTATTATATTTTAGAGGTTACTGCAGACCATTATCTATTCCTTTCATAAATTCCCCTATTGATTGATCGTTAAAATGCCCTTAAATCTTACAAATTAGGATATACAAATAGGCCCAAAATCAATGATTTCAATGATAAACCTTAATTGTTTTAAGAGTAACCTTCAACCTATGATTGTCTCAGGTTATTATACTTGCTTGTGTTGGTAATATTTAATAATATGCTGATACGAATGGATTAATGTCTGCTAAAAAACCTAATATATAATCTGCAAATATAATTGCTTTACAATTATGGGATAGACCCCACATTGTGGGTGCAACTTCTGATCTTTCAATCTAATCATATGCAAAGGAGGCCTATCTTTATTCTTTGCTATTTCTAAATTTGCTCAGTAAAATCTAAACTGATCAATGCCTTTTGTTCTCATCTTGATTTTCCATTTATACCTATGCCTCCAATGAAGAGAGGTGACACTTCATGTGGGAAATATCACAATCAAGGGAGGCGTCCTTTGGTAATATGTCTTTGTTAACACTTATGCCTAAGACTCTAGCGCTGCTTTGTTTAATATTTTATTTCTTTTATAACTTAATTGCCTTTGCCTTTTAATCCTTACTAACATCAGTCCCATATAATCATGGCTCCTTTGCTATATTTATTTCTTAATTATGATCGCTGGCCTCTTTTTAATTTGTCTTTTCTTGCTTTCGTCTTCTTCTAATTTTTGTCTTTTTTGTTGCCCCTTTTAATATTAATTATTGGACTATTAATAATTCCAATTCCTGCTCTATCATTGTTTGTAATTATATTATTATTTTGTATTATTGATATGGTATAAATTTATTTTGTATTTAATCTTTATATTGTTATATTAGATAATAATAATAATATTATTTTTTGTTATAATAATATTAAATGGCTAATATTTTTAATATGTATTTTATTTGTTTACTTGCATTTTGATGCTCCAGTGTTACAATTTCGGGAACATGACATACAACTTACCGATCAACCAGAATACATTGACACAAAACACATTAACTAAACAATAACTTGCAGCTAATAGGCAGGAATGCAAGCTTACTCTTACACAAAGTGAACTAACACTGAACAACCACTTGCAAGCAAAATAGGCTCAGCAATTTGCTATCACAATAACCGTTAAAGAAAAATGGGCAAGGCTACCCTTATTTATACACAAGCAGAGGAGTAGGGAACCCTAAAATCTCCTTGCTTTTACAACAAGACTTGCCAACTCCCAAGCTTTATTTCTAAAACTAAAACAAGACAACCATCTAACAACCTATGAAAGCAAAAAACAGGGAAAGTGCCAACTTTTACAACTTGATTCTTTCTCTTTCACAAAGAATGGATAAGAATGAGACAAGAATAGAAAGAAAGCTCGAAGAAAGCCTCAAGTTCACTGCTGCATTTGAGTTCTATTCTCGGAAAATATCGCTTCCCCAAAGAGGTGACTCATTTAGAAAACTCAATCTGCCAAACAGCTGATTTTGTTTTTGATTCCAAGTGGAGAGTGTTGCATGCTGAAAATCTTGATTTTTGACTGTAAACTCGACTATGTTTGGAAACTTTTTTTACACAAACTGCTGAAAATAGAATGTTGATTTGCCTTGAAAAAGCAATTTCTTTGAAAAAAACTTGGACCTGGGTTTTGTAGAGAATCTCATTCCAAAGAAACCCAGTTGATCAAATTTTGAAAAAGTTGAGGATTTCTCGAAAAAGCGTGAAAAAAAGCAAATTCTTGAAAACTTAAAATTTTCCAAAGTTGAAGAGAATCAAGAACTAAGCCGACCCAAATGAAAGAATTTTGAAAAAGATGATCCCCCTCCTCTAAAAAATGATGCCTTGCAAGAATAAAGCATGAAAAAGTGAGCCTTTATGCATACTGATCATGAAAATATGAACTTCGAAAAAAGCACCACGTTTTTGGCCTTCAAATCTTGATGAGAAGAAAAAGATACTTTTCTTCCTCTGGATGCCAACCTACAAAAAGTGAATAATGAATGCCAAAGATATCTTAAATAGGTTTTGAGGATAAATAACACTTTATTCTCCAGCTTTAAATCTTTGATACCAATCATGAGCAGGTGCGTTGAATGTGGAAGCTGTTTGAAATGTTGAAGGATGAAATTTGAAAATTTCTCAAGGCATGAAAACTTGGATGCCCTGGAAGACTTAGCCATTTTCTTGAAATTTTCAACTTTTTGTTTGCTTTTGACCTCAGTTTGATCCTGAATTCCAGGCGCTCGGTGAATCTTGTGAACTCGCTGATGATCCCGTTGCGTAGCTTGACTGAATCTGAGTAAATTGTTCTTGAGGCAACAACTCGTAAAAACTAAATCTGGGGCCTTAAAATCCTAGGCACCCCTAGCTACTTGGGGCACCCAGGATCACCAGAGAACCATTTTTGACATTCTTCAATTTGCTAATGATTTATGATCTTCTGATGAATTCTCAATTCCAGCAATTTGACTGGCCTGATGAACTAGTTGTCAGATTCGTTGGATAGCTCGAAGAATTCTGAGGGGGTCTTCTAAAAGTGACTGACCCGAAAAACTAAATCTGAGGGGTCAAAAGCTTTGGGTGCCCTTGGCTAGCTAGGGCACCCAACTCCTCTAGAGTTAGTTTTTTCTGAGATTTTATCTTTCTTTTGACTTTTCTTTGCCCATTCGATCAATGATATCTGATGATTGACAAACCTGATGAGTTCACCATTGAATCTATTGAAGACCAAGATTAAATCTGAAGAAAACTTATGAAGACTACAAAACCTAATTTCAACTTTCAAGCACTCAAATCCTTGGGCATCCCTGGCTACTTGGGGCACCAAAACTCTCCAAACTTAGACATTTTTTTTGGACATTTTTAACTTTCAACTTTGTCCTTCCAAGCTTTGTCCTCTATTTGATCTACAACTGCGGGTGACTGAAGAATTTGATGCACTGGTTGAGATATCCATTGGATAGCTGGCAGAATTTTGTTGAAGACGAGCATATTTGCAAACTTTAGCAGTTGAACTTAAGCCTCAAACCCTAGGCGCCCCTGGCTAGCTGGGGCGCCCAAGAATCCCAGAAATAGTTTTTCTAATATTTTCATGATTTGCAGTTTGCTACTTTGCCAAGACTTCTACGTTCAATATCGAATTTCGGCTGACTTAGTGATCCGATGACGTGCTAATGGATTCACTGCGGAGCCTGCTGAATTCTGAGCAAGTTGCCTTGGGATGATGAAACCCTAACTCCATCAACTAGTGCCTTGAAAAGTTGGGCACCCCTAGCTAGCAGGGGCGCCTTTACTCTCCAGAGATCGTTTTTATTGTGTTTTTTCAACTTTCTACTTTCTTCTTCACTTTTTGCTTCGTGCTCGGAAGCCGGAGACTAAAAAATGACTAAGGTAGAGAATCCCAAGCACCTTGACTAGGCAGGGGTGCCTAAACTCTCTAGACTTATCAAAATTTGGCAATTTTCATGAATTCACAACATCCCTCCTTCATTCTCCGTTTTGTGTGCATGTCCATCATTTCTCATCCTCTGTGCAGTGTTTGAGACTTTGAATCTAACACCTGGCAATTGAGCAACCTCCATTGATGACCTCTGAGCTCCTGTTTAGCTTCTAAAAAAGCATAATAGACCCACCAAGGCAAAACTGATTTTTTTGATGATTCTGATTGTACCAGCCTAATGAGGAAGTATTTTAAGCCAATCAAAATTAGTTTGAACCCTTGGACTCAAACTTTCTATTTTTAGAAAATTTTGCCAACATCCATTTTAGAAGAAACCCAAAAAAAGTCTATTTTTGGAAACTTTCTATTTTTAGAAATTTTCCTAAATTTTAGGGCTAAAAAACTGAGATCTAGGTTTTGTGGACTAGGTCATTCTGAGCAGACCCAAATCCTCAAATTTTGAAAATTTTGAGTTTTTGACCGTCATGCATGACATGCAAAATCCATTTTTCGACCTTTTTGGCAGTTTTTTACAAGACTTTTGACAATTTCTTCAAAATGCCTAAGTGTAGCAAAAATTTTAATTTGGGGTACAACACCTTTATTTGACGTATCGTGCAAATCTCGCAGGGGTTTCAAAATCTCTGCAAAAGATTTGTCGGATGGAATCCATGGAAGCATCTTATCAATCACCAATAATTTAGTAAGCATAACAACTTGATGATTATGCTCATCAAACTTGTCCTAGTCTCTACCCACAACTATTGATCGAATGTCAGTACCAAGGACAATCTGATCAAGGCACCTATATTCAAAGATCGTGAGCATCCTCTATTTCCATGTGTTATAATTTTTGCCAGTAAACCTTTAGCTTCCTTCCAACATGATGTTGGGTAGTGAAGCGATCCCTCCCGCAATATGAAATCATGGAAAACGAAAAAACCTATTGTCGCAACAAAAACCCTAGGTCTAAAAGGAAAAAAAAAAACCTAGATGACCACAATTTTGTCAAAAAGTACCAAAAGTGGAAGAAAACTCCCACATGAACAAGCCTAAAACCCTAGGCACCCTTGGGCAGCAGAAACCCTAAGCGCCCTTGTTGGCCACGATTTTGTTGGAAAAAATGGTTAGAAATTACAAAAACTCACCTCAAACCCTAGGCAATCATAGAAAAAAAAGGCAGAAAAACTTTTGTACCCATGAACAAGTTTGTTGCATTGACGATTGTGTTAAAGTCAAAAAAAAATTCATCATATATTCTGGAAATCCTATCGACAAAAGGGACAATCACAAACCTGCAATTTTAGAGGGAAATCCATCAAAAATAAGTTGCCTCAAAAAATTGTGTCACGCAAGTAAATGAATCCCTTCGCAGCAAAGAATCTTAAAGAAAATACCACAAAAAAATTGGAAAATCGCACTTTTGCAAGAAAATGACACATTCCTTGGAAATAATCCACAATCGCAATTTTCACAATAGATAAAGCCATGATTTTGAAAGACAAAAAACCATGATTTGTTCAAAAAACCCTTGCTCAATCCTAGTGCGATTTCTTGTTCGACCCACAATTTGATGAGAAATAAAACCTATGAATTTATAAAAAAACAACCCAAAAATTGCAAAAAAATAGACCCACGAATTTATTGAAAAAATTTGCCAGAAATCCTTGTACCAATTTGTACAGCTTCCTTTGGCATGTTCTTTTGTGTCTCTTGCATGCAATTCATCACTATCATAGTCCATGGAATTCACGCACTCACCGGTCCCAAGAATTTTCGACAATCGAGCTCTGATACTATATTACAGAAAGTAATAACATAGAGAATGAATACCAAGATATTCAATATTAAATTAAGAAGCGAAAGTCTCCTTATATTAGAAATACAAAAGATCTATCCATAAAGGATAAGATCGACAACTAATAAAGCAAAGGATAAGAACTTAACTGAAAGAATAAAAGAAAATTCTTGAAGTCTATCCTAACCATTATAAATAAATATTACGGTATTATTTTAATAAACACAACTCCAAAAGGAGTGGCAAATCATGTAATCTTGATTTTTATTAAAGAAAAAATATACTTTTACTGCACCAAAAAATTTGATATATTCCTTCTAATTCAAAAGGAGAGTTAAAATGAACAAAATCTAAACAATGATCCTATATTACATAAATTCTCCCTCCAACTGGTGAGGCCAAAAAGCATAAAGTTACAAGCCACTAAATTATAAAAGTCGATTTCCTTTTGTGATTTTACCATGAATTGATCTATCATAATTCTTTATCATTTTATAGTTCACGGCTCTTTTCGTCTTAGAGACAACATTATTATGACTAAATTGAGTTATTTGCATAGGCTTGGTATTCAGGAAGCTTCCTTTGAAGTACCTAAACAGAAGGCCGAGACATATGTAATCCTCAACATATAGTAATATGCCTAAAGAAACCAAGAACATTGTTGTACCCATAGTTGGAAGACTCGCTGAGTTTTCGGCGAGGCTTCAAAAACTCGCGAGTTTTTTTCCCTCCCGAATTTTCTCCACTTTAACTCGCTGAGTTTTTATGCCAAGTTTTTGCAAAACTCGCGAGTCCAACCAAAAAGATGGGCATTATCAACATATACCTGGTCCACATCAAAAAACACCATTTCATAATGCAAAAATAGATTTTTGTTGGTTCATAGAGCAAAAAAACCTTCCCCAAGCAACGTTTTTCCATCAAGGAGAGCGGATTTAAACAACTTTTTTGCAGATTTTGCAGGCAAATTCAAATCACAGGTAGGTTTTTGGTTTTCCTCTTCTTTTTTTTCGTTTAATCATTTTTGTTCATTCTTTTTGCAAAATATTGATTCCAAATTGAAAAAAAAAAACTTCATAGAGCAAATAGAAGCAAGATTTTTGCATTTAGATTCCAAAAACAAGATTCATCACTATTTTTTGTTGATTTTTTCTGATTTTTTTCATTATTTTCACTATTTTTTGAGTTTTTCAAACCTAGGTCAATTTTTTTATTTTAAATCTTTTTTGTTTGAAAATAATGTTAATTTATTTACTGATTTAATCTTTTAAACACATTTGTATCAATTTAAATCAAATTTAGAGAGATTTTTTAATTATTTATCATTTTATGTGCATAATGTAGGTTGTTTTTTTAATTTTTTGTATTAAAAATCTAATATGTTGTACATTTTTTTGTATGTGTAGGTTAAATACACACTAGTATAATGGCTTCTACTTCAAGGTCAACCTCTGGGCTCAACCCCATCAATGCCCATTCCATCATGGGTTCCAAGCACTTGTCCTCCAGGAGCTAGAGACCCTACATGGAAGTATGTTGTGAGAGGACCGTCATCCGGATCAATTGTTTGCACTAAATGTAAGAAGGTACATTTTGGAGGCATAAATCACCTCAAATACCATCTTGCAGGCATTACTCATCGTGATGACAAGGCTTGTCGTGAGGCCACAGAAGAGATAAAAAGAGAGATGAATGCCCTCCTTGCAGCTGCCAAAGAAAAAAAATTGCAAAGGGAGAGGACAAAGGCAGCCATAGCAGCAACCATAGCTAGTGGACATGGGGTTGAGCAAGTGGAGATAGAGTCTCAATCAGATGAGGAGGCAGATACTGAGATTGTCAGCTCTCTTTGTGGTCCACACATTCGTACTCGTGGCACACCGACCTCTAGACCCCCCACTTCCTCTACTTCAAGTAGAGTGCCACCACCGCCTACATCTTCACGCACACCACATAGTTTTTTTGTGCCAAGAAATACACCAAGAGCACAGACATCATTGGAGGCTACAAGGTGGAATAAGGAGGTGCATCAACATGCCGACATGGCATGTGCAAACTTTTGGTGTTTTAATAACAATTCCATTCAATGTGGCGAGTATGTAATGTCCCTTTTTAAGAAAACCCTAAAACTTGACTTATGTTCAAGGTAACTCAATCATAGATAGGGATTGGATGGGAGAGATAAGTCCGCCCGAAGCTATCCTTCTAAGCCCAAGAGCGGATATACCATCCCTCTTGGCTCCCGGTGGCATGACATATTGTCATTCACCCTAGGAGTGGCGTACTTAGGGGATACACTTGTATCTGCTTTCCTTATCCATCCTCATCCCCCCTAACTATGATGGAGGTTTCCTCAAGTTTGATCCAACAATGCGATAGTTTGGAGGAAAGATTACCATAGGAGGCCCGTAGACGCATACAAGCCATATATTGCTGAATTTAAGAGTTTCAAGAGTTTGAAGTGTCATTCCAGATATTTGTTGTTTTCTGTCATGTCCCCCGAAATGGTAGCATCCAGAATAGAACATTGAAGCAAGATAAACAAAATACATATTAGAACACACTAACTATTTAAATAATTATCAATGAATATAATAAGTAAAGTCATAAAAGTTATTATGATATAATAGATATTAAAGTATATAAAATTAATATAAACATAAAATGATATTAAATATAATACAATATTCCTAAGGAAATCTAAATAATCAAACAACGAATGTAAATATCAGTAAATATAATCTGAATTTCAATTATAATGATAATTATCAGAAACAATGTTAAAATTATAATTATAGCCATTATTATGGTTATGAGCATGTTATTAAAACAATAATATTACAATTAAAATATTGATTATAAAACTCTGAAAATATAATTAATTAATAACCAAAACTATCGGACCCCTAAAGACCAGCGATCATCAAAAGTAAAGGGACGCATTCAAAAAAAAGGCCATCGATTCCCAAGGAGTAGAGGGGAAAAGACACGTCCCAGCATAACTCTTGATCAACTATATAAGGTAAGAGGTTTTCATTCCAAGAGGCATCGAATACAATGAGGAGGAAGTAAAAGGAAAATACGAAAGGAGTATCTTCCACAATCTGGTAGTCATTCCAAAAACATTTGATCACTAATACCCAAGATCGTGGCTGGAGGAGAAGACGGCTATCAGCAGATAAATGAATAAGGTAAGAAATAAATATTCATACTACAGATAGTATATAAATAATAAATAAGTAATAATGATAAATACAGACAGTGTATGATGACATTCCGATTTAGTATAAAATGTAGTAAATAAATATAGTAAGTAAATTATATTATAAATAAACAACCACAGTTTATGATGGAAATTCATAAAAGAATAAATAAATGATATTAA
>VDFB02372029.1:0-34814 GCA_007258455.2 Sequoia sempervirens
TCAATGAGAGAAGAGCATAATCCCCTGACGAGTGAAAGTGCTAAAGTTTCACTACCTTGCTTCGCTCCCTAAGAGTTCGTCATATTAGTAAGATCATAAGGAGCCTGGATTTGTCTATGGTCATCACCTCCATGTAACAAAGAGCCAAATTCCCTACTCACTATCGAAACTCCTAAGAATTTTAACGAAGCCCTAATTAGACTATGTGAATTGAAAAGCAGGAAAACAAACACAATATTTTTTTAAATAGGATCTTTGACAAGCATAAGTGTTTGTTTTCAAGTCTTTGTCACACGTCCTGCAATCAAACTGTTAGTGTGTTTCAAGTTCTCTGACTGGCGTCCTGCAGAAACTGTTATGCTCTGGAAAAAAAATTTAAAAGAACTAGAATTAAAAAATCTAATTTAATCTAGTCAAAATTTAATCTAAAAGGAATTAGTTAACAAAACTAAAATTAAACTAAATTAATCTAATACTAAACTAAAAATTTAAAACAAACTAATCTAAATTAATAAAATTAAAAAAAATCTAATCTAAATTAATAATTCTAATTTAAATTAATAAAGTTAAAAAATCTAAAGTAAAAAAATCTAATTTAAATTAACAAAGTTAAAGAATCTACTTTAAATTACAAAAATCTAATTTGAATTTTAGAAACTAAAAAAAGTATCTAATTTAAAAATCTAAATTAAAGTCTAAACCAAACTAACTAAAAATTAAACTAAATTAAGATTAAAAACTAAATTAATATTAAAAACTAAACTAAATTAAAAACTAAATTAAAACATGCATAAAAATCTTCAAATTTTATTTCTGAAAAATCTGTTTATAATGAGTAGATAAAAACAGAAACCCATAAATTTTTTGAAGCAAAAAATAAAACCTAGAAATCGTTTTTTGATCCAGCAAGCAGAAGATGAAAAAAATAATTTTTTTTAAACCTTTAGCCAGGTGAAAAATGACGCGCGACGGTTTTTGTGCAGCTATTTTCTTCAGATCTGTGAAAGAAATCAAAAAACTGAAAGATACCCAGATCGGATTTTGACCCTGGCTACAAAACCCAGAAATCGTTTTTCCTGCAACTGAGTGGAAGCTGGATTAATGAATCAAAACTAAAAATGAAATTAAAAACTACACTAAAAAACTAAAAATTAAAAACTAAATTAAAAACTAAAAACTAAATTAAAAACTGAATTAAAAACTAAATTAAAACTCCTAATTAAACCGAATTAAAAACTAAATTAAAACTAAACTAAATTAAAATGAAATTTAAAAAAACTAAATTAAAAACTAAATTAAAAACTAAATTAAATTAAAAACTAAAAATTAAAAACGGTGGGCGCCAAAATGTATAACTGAAAATATGTTATACTTCTGTGAATCCTTGCATGCAAGGGTACTCAATAATGAGTCCTTACAAATCAATTCATAGCTCTCTATCCGAGAAGAGCAGGGATTGATATTGTGGCCCTCAGATTAACCCTGTTACCCCTGCAAATACAATCTCGGAACGAGAGATTCAAAGAGGAGAAGCAAGAATGCTAATCTCCATGAATCCTGTTCTTGCAATGCAACAATGAAAACTAATCTAAATGGATGTAAATGCAATAAACCAAACTAATTTATCGAAATGAAAATTAATCTACATGCAATACCATAAATGAATTATTTTGCAAATTAATTTACTATGAAGATTAAGTTAAAATGCAATATTAAACTATATGCTCTAAAAATAAGATGCTTATATAATCAAACTAATGTAATCTCAAATGATAAAATTCAAATTTGCAGCATAAGTCTGATGTAAAAATTCGTGATTTTTTTTTTGAAATGAGAATGAGAGGGCTCATTTTATAGGCAAAAGTAGAATTGAAGGCAAATTCAGAAACAATGTGGGATAAATAGAAAAATAGAAACAAATCTTGATTGGAATTCTTTTTTTAGTTTATTTCCCTTTTAACTGATTTGTTTCCCTTTTTTTTCATCACAGGATATTCTTGAGAGGATATTTCATTTATTTTATTTAATTTAAGACGATAATATCTCTTTTAATAAAATAAAATAAGATTATATAATTTAAAATGAATATTAATAAAATAAAATAAAATTATTTAATTAAAAATAGATTTAATTAAATAGCATCATTTTATTTAAGTAATATTAACTTCAATTAAATAACATTATTTTATTTATTAAAAGGGATTTATTTCTTTTGATTAAATAAAATTAATGAAGCATTCAAACCTTAGGGAAAATTGAAACATTTGAAATAGCTATGAATTGACTAAGAAATTTGATTTGAAAATGTGACAATCATTGATTCAAAAAGTTGATGTTGACAAATTAAATAAATGGGGCCCAAAGTCTAGGTGACCATTTTAGGTTGCATACAGGTAGAAAGGACATTCAGTATTCTAAGGAAAGGGAGAGCAGTATATCACCAATCTTCTATTTTTAATTAGAGGAGAATCCTTCTGAAGAATATTGTATTGGTTGTCATTGAAGGACTGGCCAACTTCATTAAGAGGATAGCATAATTCAAGTTCAAGTATCAATTCAGGTGATTTCATTTGAAAAGCTTGATCAAAATAGATGTGTATCATTTGAACTGCTTGGATATCCTTCTGGTTTACTTCGAACATTATGTTTACCATGTTCAATGCAGAAGATTTCATGAACTTAGTGAACCAGAAAATTGTTCTTGTTTTAGTTGACAATGAAAACATATCGTATTCAAATATATGAAATGCTACAACAAAGAAGGTTGTGGCCCTGCAAGTCAAATGCTTACCACACCATGAATTCAAATGCTTACCATGAATGTTCCTATTTGCAATGTAGCTGTCAACAATTTCCAGGTAATTATATAATACTATGCCAATTCTATGGACACTTAAACAAGTAATAGAGAACTCTTTGCTATGACTGTTGTCATCTACTATTATAGAGATTTATGTTGATGTTCAATACTTAAATTTGTGGAATGGGGATTGCCTCGATTTATTTTTGTCTCGACATGGTTATTGTTTGTCTTTGCCAATGTTCTCTAAGGATGGCATAATAAAATTCCTACTATAATAGTCTGAAAAGTAAAACAATGACTGTCAGCATTTTAATGTTGTATAGCAAGATTTGGAACTTTTCAAGAAGCGGGCTCCTGGTTACTTTTTTAGGATAATGTTTTGGATGTATTAGCTACATGGTTGTAGACAATAATGCAACTGAATATACAAAAATAGAATCCACAACAAAGGAAGTCTTGTCTTGATATAAGGCAGTTCAATATCACAAACTGCCTTGATGCCATTGATGGCAATGGTTTTGAATTCGAATTAAAATTTCAGTCAAGAGTTCATTTAATTTCCTCTTAATGTTTTGGATGTATTAGCTACATGGTTGTAGACAATAATGCAACTGAATATACAAAAACAGAATCCCTAATCCCCAACAGAGATGGCAATGGTTTTGAATTGGAATTAAAATTTCAGGACCAGCTAGGTGACTCTTGTGACTAGCTAGGTGACTCTTGTGAATTGGAATTAATATTTGGAAGCAAACATTTGTTTTCTCTTGGTTAAGATTTTAAGCCTCGCTCATGCTTGGATTTGTTAATGTTCTGCTAGATTTTAGACCCTGGTCATACTCTGATATACCCTACTTTTGCCATGCCACAACCTTGTCTGTTGGGATTGTGGGGCTCTCTTGTTTGTAGCCAGGGATTTGGATCTTGGGATTCTGCGTCACATTTTCATTATTCTGCGTCACATTTTCATTCTTTTAGAGTGGACTTCATTATCATTACACTCGATATTCCCTTAGGAACATAAACAATTTTGGAGGTTATGTTGAGTTGTATCGAATTTGGTTCGTCTCATTTCTAGAAATTTCCTTTTTGGTAGGGTTCTGTAATTTTTTCCCTGCTAACTTTGCCCATTCTTTCTCATCAGCATCATTGACAACATGACACAAATTGTGTGGAACCTGGTCAATAAAATCATCTGCAAACACAAGGTCAATAATGTTCAAGAAATTATATAAAACTATCGGCGTATTCCTTGCAGCTCCCTCGGCTGCAAGTGCTAGTTGTAGATTGCTGAAACACTCTTTATCACATCTAAAATCTAGCTGGAAAAAAAAAAATTTAAAAATGGACAGTTGTCTGCAACATAAATTTATTGAAGAATAACCAATCTTAGGCAATTTGGGATGTGGCTGGAAGCATATAAATCCAACAGTTTCAGGGGCCACTATGATGTATATATTTATATATATGTTATTTTTTCTTATCTTTATTTTTGAAAACTTTAGACGCCATGAATCCCAGAACCCTTTTGTGAATATTGCAGGGGAGATATTCATTTGAAGCTGGGTAAGGAGTCCATCGAGGAGGTGAATGCAGAAAAGTAGAAACCTCACTCCCACCATGATAATTTGTTATTTATATATTTACCGCAGTTTCATTTATCTGTGTTATTTATATATATTTGTTTCATCTTTCTCATGTGAAAAATATACGAAATATTCAGATGTGTTTAAACTTGTATTCCTATTCAGACTACAACATTATATTATTTTTTTCAGTAAAACGTATTAAATCTACTCATTTATTTGCTTATTCCTCTCTTTTTTTTATATGCTAAGGGAATTCAATTCGTTAGTTTGTTTCTTAATTGTTTAAATGGAAACTTTGATTTCCTATGAAATAACAAAAATGGATCCATTTATTAAAATGAAAATCTTAATTTAACTAGCGAATTTGCAAGGTTAAATATTTTAGATTGGTTATATATGTATATACTGATATATTTGCAGCTAAAAGAGTTCACAAATCTAAGATACCAGTGGGGTAATAAAATCATTATTTACTGATTTGTAAATTTGTAAAATACATTTCTCTCTCGAATGGTGAGAAAATCCGTCTGGGGGTTATCTCTATATAAAACAACACTCTACCACTTCATATCTCTATGTTTTCTTACCTCCTATTGTGTTTTTAGAGCAGCCACAAAATTATGATTCTTTTATTTATCTACTGATGTATACAGCAGTTATATCTAATCCCAAAATTGCAGATTTGAAATAAATTTGTATTATGAATTTTGAATAAAAAAAAGGCTTGTTTAATTAACTATAGATTTTAAATAATATATTCAGAGTTTTGAATAGCAAATGCATGTTTAAGTAATTACAGATTTTAAATAATATATTCTGAGTTTTGAGCAGAAAACACATGTTTTTTATATAAAAAGCAGCAAAAACAAGGGTGTTGTTACTTCTATAAAAGGAAACCATGGCCATTCCAAGCAAGCACATTAATAGCACAGTGACAGAAAATTAAACCAAGCCATCACCCACAGCAAGTCATATCAAAAACTCTAGAGTAACACTAACAACTAAGTAAATAAAAGAGTCCATCACACAAGCATGATTCAAAGTAGTCAATTTTATAGACCCACAGGGGTCAAGCCAGTCATAAACTAACAAAAACATAATAACAATCATAGCTAATATCCTAAAAAACCTAAAGAACCCAAAGACTAAAACTAATCTTCTATGCATGGTTTGTCCTGAATAGCAGTCATCCAATCCACCGTGAGGAACTTAAGCAGTTCCTTAAAGCTAGCATCCTCCTTGCCATCGTCTGCAGACTTGTCCTTCTATAGAAAATAAAGGCTAGTAGTCGACCTATGCATGACTTTCAGGGCAAAGTGAGACACTTCCTGAACCTTCTTCTCCAGCCTCTCAATTCTCTCTTTCAGCTTGTCAACTTCAACCCAAGCTTGCTCCTTTTTATCATAATCTTTTGTCAAGGAGGCCTTTCCCTCCACTATGTTAGAGGTTGGGGCTTGATTTCCTTCACAATTATACGGGCAGGGCCCTTCTTCAAACTTTTAGACACAAGGGAGGCACTGCACGCCGAGGCAAACTTAACCTCCTCACCGGCCACCTGTTCCTCCTGACTTTTGATGTCACTCCCATTACCACTATCTAAATCTGACACCTCTTTTAAGACTTCCCACCTTGTCCTACTTTAGACCAACCTATTAGATCTGCGAGGGGTATTTGTTTCTTCAGTGATTTCAACATCAGAATTAATTTGGTGGAGGAAAAAATTTGTTTTCTTAGAAGCTTTGGCCTTAGGTCTCGGGTCGGGAGCAAAACATTTTTTATCCTTAGCCTTCCCACCTGAACCCGTTGTAGGGGAAATGTCATGGGGAGGGGATTTCAAAGCAGGTTTTTTTAAGCATTTTTTCTTTCTTGGGCCCGGAACATCCATAATGTTGGCAGAAGAGGGGGAAAAGGAAACCAGGGTTTCAACAAGAGCAAGTGGGCAAGGGACTTCTTGCACAGTGATAGGTCGAACAGGACAAAGGGCCATGTGAAAATGATAGAGCTTAGACATAAGGCCTTGGTGCAGAATAGTGTAATTTTTTTTAGAATTTGTAGCTTCATTAAACTCCGCAACAGTGCTATCCAGAAAGTGAAACAGAAAAAACATAATGGAAATATACTAGTGATTCCTAAGGTGGTTAAGGAAGTTAAAATGGTAATAGTAATAGTGATTCCTAAGGTTGTGATTCTTAAGGTGGTTAAGGTGGTTAAGCAAATGTATGTTTAATCAATTGCATATTTTAAATAATAAATTCTAATTTTTTGAACAGCAAACGCTTACTTAATTATTTGCAGATTTTAAATAATATATTCTTCACATAAATGATAATTCCTATCATCTCAAGCATAAGAAATTATCACACTTTTGTCTAACTTTAAAGGCTTCAAGATTTTCTTTTTTTCTTCTTTTTTTTCCTTTTTTTTCATAGCAACTTGTTTAAACAATACCAAGGGAATGTAATTAAACTTACACAATAATTATTTTCAAGAACAACTAAAAATAACTCTTTGTTTGAAATATTTCTTCCAATCCATGTTTATAGAAGGTTTTCACTTCTTTTCAGCAAGGTATAATTTCCTCAAACCTTCCATATAACAAATGATACATATCAATGAAACAAATAACATACCAACATTTAAGAACTTGTTTTTTTCTTCTTCTTTTTTTCAATTACCCAAAGTAGGAAACTTATCTTTTAAGTTACAATATTACAAATAATATGGGGAAAAAAATATGATTTTCATGCCAAATATGAAGGACTTTCTCTTTGCATCTTTTCATTTTACAAGAAAATATTAACCTTCAAATAATGAATAATGCACAAATGAACAAGGCTTGCTCTCCACCCTACCGTAATGGCGACATGGAGCCTCATGGGCTCTAGCCATACCCCTGAGAAAGGATATATTTTAGCTCCACGATGATAAATGGAGTCTTTTCTCATTTTTTTACAAAGGATAAACTAACATAGCACAAATTTCATGCATCTAGGTTCTCTACCTTCTATCTTCAATCGTGATCCATACAGTATGTCACTTTCTTACAACCAATAAACAAGGGTAACTGGAAATAGGAAAATTAAACTTATCTTTTCTTTAGATGAAGGTACTAAATATGGTATCCATCTTTCCTCCCCAAACCAATCCATTTTCATCACCATCTTGCCAAAAGGATGGACTTCTCTCCTTTTCTCGTTTCTAAAATCTTCTCTTAAATTCTCCAAGAGGAGAAGTGGGCAATACCCCACTCATTCTTCCTCTCCCAAAATATATAGGAGTTTCCACTTGCAAATTTTGGGTGGGGAGATGTGAAGTATACCTACCTCCATTAAGGAGGCTCTTTCCTCATTAAAGAGGGGAACAACCCCCCAATACTTTCACCCCCATCCTCTCTTCAAAATTCGTCACTCCTCATTATGAGGAATTTTCAGGGGTCAAATTATGTCCTAGGGGCACTATTGTATGCCTACTTGACCCCTACCACTATGGTATAGACCATAGAAGGTTTATTTTTGCATCCCAACCAAGGAAATTGACCAACAACCCTCTTTAAAGACCTATTTAAGGATCTATCCAAATTTCAACTTGGATAATGGTTTCTAAACCTTATCCCCCCAACTTACAACTCACTTGACACACAAATAAATATCCTCTCAACCCAAAATATAAATCATCGCTTTTATATCAACCCTTACCACCTTACTCTATCAACTTATTAATTTTATTTCCTTCTAAGCCTCAAAAGATGGTCAAATTCATCACCTCAAGGAGATGTCTTTTGATCTATTCAATGGTCTTCCCTTCTTGTACTAACTCTTCCTTTCCTGCACATTACCAATGAAACCATAAGCAACAATCGTATATCACATTAATATGATAGCTGAAATAAGATTTAATTTTGTGCAACCATTTCATTTACAATTTCAATTCATATTCATAATTTACGATTACTAACTCCTTCATGGTAGCATATATAAAATGTCAGAATGAAAAACAAGAACATTATCAAATAATCACACTATTTGTCATCCACAATACATCTTACCATCTATTTAGGAACACATAAAACATATTAGAGCTTTATTAATCAAATGCAAGGTGGGGCCTTACAATAACTATAAAAATACTAATGATGTTACAACTAACCTCATCAATTTCAGAGATTGATATGTTGGAATCATCTTATTTTTTAACATTTCTATTCCCTTTTTTTTGCATAAGTTTTTAATAGATTGCAACTTTTTTCTCTGGACCTCATTTTTTATTTCATCTTGTTGGTGTTTTATTTTCCAACCAATATAAATTCCTCTAAGTTGATATCGTATTCCTCCAATGCAATATATACAAATTTTTCAATCTTTTGCATGGCCATAACAACATATAATATTATGCTCAGAATCTATTTTGCTCAAAATCTTCATTTCTTGTATGGCGTTGTCATAATACTTCATTTTCATGTGTTTGGATGCAATAGTCCTACACCCAAGGCTTCTTCGATATACAACAGTTCCATTCTTTCCTCTACTAATCTCTTCCATAGTATTAATTTGTTTTTCATTGAGCAATTCTTATGTCTCCAATAAATGAGCAATCATGCTGTAATTGAGGGTTTATCCATGAACTATTTGAAATATATCTACAAATAAAATGTAACAAATCAATGAATAGTAAAAAAATGTTATCTTTATTTCATAATTATTTTGGATATATAAAAATGATATTTAAATGTCTAATTTTTAAAATGCTTATTGTACTTAATAAAAATCTAACTTATTATGTTGAATCTAAGTAATCAAATTGATACCACTAGGAACAAATGTGTATTTTTCCTTGCCATTAGAACATGAAAAGAACTCATTAAAATTTATATTGATGGCATGTATGTTACCATACCCAAAAATAATATAAAACTTTAAATATATGCACTACAATAAAACTAATCAAGGCAAACAAAAGAATCTCCTTAGGCTTGTCTACTATTTTATATTTTTTTACCAATAGATATATATTTTTTAATTTAAATCTTATATATAGTATATATTTTCTGATTTTATGTGCTACTTTAAAATAGTAGTAATATCTCATGGTTATTTTGGGAGGAGTGATTTACTTGCTTGAGTTGACTAGGACCTCCTAATTTTTTAAGGTATTCATTAAACTCTAAAATCTCCCACAATTTGCTCTTGATATTCTCAAATTTTTATGACTTTTTTTACTATGATTCTAATTCACTTGAAAACCTCGTTAACTTAAAAAACTTAGGTTTTAATTAAAATATTCTAACTATTATATCTTGGTAATTCATTAACATAAGGATAAGTGTTCCTAAAGAAAGTTCTATCTATTTTAATTTTAACCTTTCATTATAAAAATCCTAAAGAATATGCACTACGTGTCATGATAAGATCAATTAACTCTATTGTATCATATTGTGTAATGGAAAAGTTTAGAATTATTAGTCTTTATTAAAATAGCCCTTGGTTCTTCCTAATAAACTAGTATATTGTATGATTTTATCAATATGAAACTTATGAGAAATAATTGTTCAAATATTAATTGCTTTCATAACTATAATTCCTAGCTTAAAATTGAGCCTACTATCAAAGTATTCATCTTGGGAATGTATTTTTTAGTAAAATAATTTATTCCAAAAATGTGCTATATATATTGTGTGATTACTTTTTGAGAGTGAATATTTTATTCATTTACTAAAGTTAATAGATACTAATCATTAATAAAATAAAGATTTATGCTCTTTTTTTATTTATATTTTGAATCATTCATAAAAATAAAAAGAATAAAAACTAATAACATATTTTAAGGAAAAGAATGAAACACCTTACCAATTTGTCTAGTTCTATTGAAGTCACAATTTTTTGCCATAAAATGATCATTTCTAAACTTCAGCAAAATATTCTCAGGCCTCATATCTCCATGAATAATTTTATTTTCATGAATTTGATAAATACCTTTTAAGATGTTTTTGCATTGAAGAAAACGAATCCATTAGTCTTTTATTTGAAAGCTAAAAAAATTAAAGACCTTGACACTTGTAAAAATAGTACAACTGTAGTACCCCTCCAATTGCTATTATGTTTTTCAGTTTGCTTATGTTTTTTTGCTAGTCGTATAGTCATTTTGGACACTATATTACTTTTTGTATTAGTTACAACACATGTTATGTTAACTATTGTACTCTATGGATGATACATTTGATATTGTGATCATCTGGTAATGTTCATGTGATGACATTAAGATTGACATGTGTGTGATATGGTATATGTTGCTTTAGAGTTTTAAGAGGTTATCTTGATGTATTTTATTTTTATGATATATTGATGCTCATCAATCCTGGTGAAGAAAACAGTGTAGCACTACTCACTTGTGAGTACCCTGCTACGTTGTGATTCTTCTTCACAGTGTGTTTGTTAATATATGATGATATGTTTAACAAGTGATGTTTTATGCAGTTACAGGTACCGGGTATCGGCTCCACTTGCTTATCGGGTCTAAGCGTGCCCTAACCCAATGGAATTATGTTGATTCAGAGATAGTGTCGGGTCCTAATTTTGTGAAAAGTTATTTAATTAAAAATAATTGTTGAAATTACTTGTGCAAATAGGATTTATGTGAAAATAGATATTTTCAAAGAAGTTGTTTTCAACATGTTACAAATTTAGATTTGGAGTTGAAAATGTGATCTGGAGTTAAATGGTTGAGTTAGAACTGATTGATCAATTTTGGAATGCATGATTTACCATCAATTAAGTTTTATGAATTGGAGTTAATTAAATGCATTTAAAAGCTTTTGGAGTTGCAATTTTGATTCATGAAAATTTTCTAGAAGAATTTTCATGGCAGTAGTTTTGGAAAGAGATTGCACAACTATTTTGATTGTAGAAATAATTTGGGAAAAAGAATTGCTCAGATTTCTTCATCGAGTTTTGGTGATATGATCGGGATTAACAAAAGCTACAAATTTTGCTTCAACTTTGTTTTCCAGCTGTAAATTAGTTGGAGGCAATGGATTTAAAGAACTTGTGCTTTTGCAGAAAATAGAGGATTGCCAATTGCGGGTTCTATTTTCAATCTTCATTTGATTCAAAAACTATAAACCAGGTTTTCTTCTTGTTCTGCATTTTTTTATTTAGTAGTTTTCTAAAATTTATATTGAAACAAACCTGCACATGCAACGAATAAATAATTAGAACAAGATTTAAAATTTAAAAAAAAACGAAGCAAATCAAAGATATGAAAAGAATTCAATGAAATATGACATTCACAAGTTCCTCTATAAAACTCTTGGAATATCTCTACAAGTTTTGTGTGTAATCTGCCAATACGCACCTTATATCTATTAAATTTTCCTCTTAAACTGTTGAAACTTTTTCTAGCTACTTGATTTATTTTACTTGTTGGTATTGGCATGTTAAAACCTTGATCCTTAATCAGTGTATAGGTATTGCTGCAGTGTCCCAACGTAGCTCTTATCCTCTGTATTTTCAGACTTTATTATTGAAGGATATTGGTTCGCACTGTATATTTTATGTCTTCCTCTGTAGGCTTGATCTATCTCCCTATAAGTCGACTTAATCGATTAAATTCCACATCATAGTTTGAATGTAGATAAGTGAAGATAACTGTTGATCTATCATGCCTGTAATGGTGACATGTCTGTGTGGATAGATGAATAAAACTCAGTGTTAACTCAAGTTTTGACCACCTTCTCCCCTATCGATGAATTTGTGAATCCTAAGTCTACACATTAATTTAGGTGAGTAAGACATTGATTTATATATTTAGCTGATATAAAAAAAGTATATATATATAAATTAAATATATATATGTATGTAACAATTTCTCATATAATGATTTTTGGAGATGGATTAATTGTGCACTAGCTTGTATCCATAAATGTAGTGCTTTTAGAGTGACTTAGGAGTTTTGGAATTGTTGATTCAATGACAACCTGTAATAACTTTGAAGTACTTGAACATGATGGAAAAATCCTCGTTGCATGGCATATATCACTCTCTCATATTTCCTGAATTCTATTCACCTGGTGCATGCCTTACTCATCCAGGTGCAATAATATATATGTTTAGATTTAGTTCTTTATAATTCTTTGATTTTTTTTAGGATTCTCTACCTTGATACTTGTGCCAGCTGATGATCTGAAGGAATCATTTGTTAGCTTGCTATATAATTGAAACTATGTTGAGAATGATATGAAGAGAGTCGTCCCCATCACCTTTTTCCTATAGTTTATTATCTTACAGATTTAAATATATCCCTAATGCTATTGGTGCTTGTCACAGTAGTAGTGCTTGAACATGGTAGCTTGTGTAGATCTAAATAACCTCCATGATTCCATTAGCAACCTTTCACAGTTGTCGCACTTGAACATAGAAGGGTGCGGATGTTTGAAAAAGTTCCCTGATTCTTTAATCTGTAATAGCTAAAGCACTTGAACACAATAGAAAATTTAAAAGATTTAAATAATCTCTTTGATTTTGTTGTCAACCTGTTTTAGCTGCTAGCCTCAAGTTTGTTTGGGTTATATCCTCTATTTTTTATTTGATATTGATAATTGTGCTCATGGCGTTTTGATTAACCTGTCACTGGGATACACTGTGTAACTAAGGGTTTGTTTTAGGATTAGATTCAATGTTAGCAAATCAATGAAGACAATAAACCCAAAGCAATTACAAAATACAATGGAAGTAAAAAAAAAGAACGATTATACAAGAAAACCATCGAGACCTCCATGATTCACTTTTGTAACACCTTCTAACTTGATGGTTGACATGTTGCCCTTAGATTCATCATGCGAGCAATCTGAAATAAAAGTCTAAGTCCTACACCAAGCTTTGAAGGATTTGATCAATGCCTAATGCCTATGACAATATGAGTGAAATGTCTATGCCTAAATATGCCAAGACTAAATGAAGTAAGATGACAAATGCTGCAAGGTCTAATGTGTAATATCTAATGCCCCGAATGTCTAAAATCCAAAAATGCCTCCTATAAAAATGAGAAGAAAATGGCATTTTATAGAAAGTGCCATTTTGAACGAACGGATGAGATTGAATGTCAATAAGATGTCTTAATCAATGGCCAAAATTGAAAGTTGTAGTATGGACTAGGGTTAGGTCAAAATTAGGGCAATGACAAGAAATGAAGGGTTGAGATTGAATTATGAGATAATTCAATGAAGGGATGAAATTGAATGAGATGTCAAGAGGTAAGATTTGATGTGGAAGATAAGATTGGCACAGAAAAAGAGGTGATAGGAGAAATTAAATACTAAAAAGTTATTTAATTTAGGTGGCCAATGAATAATTAAATAATTAAAGATATTATTTAATTATAGAAGAATGTGACAAAAGGAATCATTTTGAATTAAATAATGATTTAATTCAAAATTCAAGAGAGTGGACCAAATTAAATAAATAAAATTTATTTAATTTAATGAGAGAAGAGGCTAATGAATAATTAAATAATTAAAATAATTATTTTATTATAGTGGAAAGTGGACAAAAATTAAATAAATAAGAATTTACTTAATTTTAGAAAGAAGACTTAATTAGTGACATAATTAAATAAATAAAATTTATTTAATTAATCGGGAGGAATAAAGATAGACAATGAATTAATTAAATAATTAAAATTATTTAATTAATAGAAGACTTATGACATTAGAAAATAATTAAATAATTAAAAATTATTTAATTATGAAGAATGAAAGGGGAAATGATGGAGAATTTAGAAATCGCAAGCTTAGGACAATTTTTAGTGTGTACATTTTGCCCCTCTTTGTCATAATGTAGCATGTCGCATTGTGACAAAGAAAATAAGTCAAAAATATGCCCCAGTGCAAAATAAGATGAGGAAGAATGATGAGGAGGGTTACAGTATGCCCCCTCGAGAGGAAAGACGGGTTCCAAGAACATGGGTGTGCTCTCGAAATGGAATAGAAGACTAGAATATGAAGAGACAAAGGAATGTTAGTGCAAAAGATATGGATGATGAAGATGCAAATTAGAAGAGAATCCTTCAAAACTTGCAGTAGGAATTTAATATTTATTGCTCTTAATCATCATTGGGAGTAAAAATGACACAAATGGACAACAAAAAACATGATATGACGTAGACCAAGGTGTGCAAGGTCATCCACTTGAAAAACAGACAGTCACAGACAAGGAATGTCATAACTCATACTAAGGGTCATGTTGCCCCAGTCTTTTTGTCAAGACAATCCACAAACAACAATCAAAGAAAATAAAAAATAGGCTAGGAGACATCATCGCACCTCTAAATCCTTCATGGAACATCCTCGAGGTAGCTAGTAACATGACCAAAAAGACAAGACAGTAAAAATATAAGACAAAATAGCCAAGATAGTCAAAAGATAAGACAAGATAGACTAGAAAGATTAACAGCCATTTTATTTTGTTTGCCAATGTTTGTTTGCCAAAGATCGATTTCTTGTTGGTTTGATAGTTTGATAGTTTAAGAGTTTTTCCAATTTGACGGTGTTGACAGTTTGACGGGGACTATTGTCAGGAAGGACACATCCTGAAAAAAGGCAAAGAATATTTTGACGAGGTCTATCTCCAAGAAGGACACATCTTGAAGAGGACCAAAGAGTGACAAGCTTGACATTGTTTTGACTAATATGTTTTGGCAAGTTGACTAATGTTGACTATATGATTGATTGGACTATGTTGTCTATTTTGACCAATTCTGACATTGACATTTCGAATGACTGTCTTGTGTCTGAGTTTGACTATGTCTGACTTATTTGACCGATGTGACAATTATGACAAATGTCATGATTTTATTTGGACCAACCTAAAAGGATTGACCTAATATCGCGGGGACTCATCGATTGATGGCCTTTCCTACGTAGCAAATGCGCAGAGACAATGTAGTTCAACAATGACATGGACTGAATGACATGACTGACTTTGACTCCATTTTTAGGATTTTGACATTGATTTGGATGTTTTTGTGTTTTTCTTCAAGATTTTTTATGATTTTTAGGTCTTTCTTCAAGACATTTTATGATGTTTTTGGTCTTTCTTTAGGACATTTTATGATGTTTTTGTTTTTTTAGGACATTTTATGATGTTTTTGTCTTTTTCAAGACATTTTATAATGTTTTTGGTCTTTTTGTCGTTTTATTATTTTTTTGGATTTTGACGTTTAAGAGGATCACGACAAATGCATATGATTGATGCCTACACATGAGAATCCAAGGACAAATATGATTGTGCCCCAAGTCAAGTTGAATACCAATGGACAGGTGATGACAACGTTGTTTGATGTGGGAAGGACGCATCCCGAAACAACGTGAGGACGATGACGATAATGTGACGAAAGTATGGAGGTCTACAGTCAGGCTAGGAACATAGTCAAATAAAATTTTGGATAATGTGCTTGTATGGATTAGACTCGTTACATTTGGAATGACTTGGTTAGGACTAGATGGGATGATTATCTTTAGACCGTTTGACAAGGGAAAGCCAAGATAGGTGATAGGCATGAAAGGATAGGGGGTGGCCTTGGTAAAAGACGGGAGACATGAGACTAATGGAATTGTCATATGATTTTCAAGGACTATGTCATATAAGGACAATAAGACTATGACGGTTAATGACATGATGTTTCATGAATCGTGTATGACCGAAGGATAGACATGTCAAGAGTTTTCCCAAAGCATGATTTATGTGTGCCATTTTTATGTCAAGACCGAGGTAAGTGGGAAAGTGAATGAAAATGATATGGAAATGATATGGATCAAATGGTCAGATGCCAATGTCAAGAGGAAGGTCTAGGAGATGAGACGACTTGCCCCCAAGTATAAAATTCCACATAAATGATTTATTTTACACATGACGCATGTTTGCCAGGTTTTCATCATAGTGTTTTCTAGGTTTTCACCATTTGGATGAATTTTTCTTCTCTTTACTATTTTCTTGACTTTTTGATTTTTTTTGGTGTCACCAAGATGCCTATTTGCCAGGTTTTCATCAAGGTGACAATTTTTACATTTTTCAATTTTTTTGTATTTCTGATTTTGTGGATAGCCTGGATGCTTTAGATGACCACTAACTATTCTGAATCCATTGACGTTGTCGATGTAGAGACTGTGTCATGATATGCCAATAATGGCCTTGTTGAAGGAGTTGTCTTGTCAGGATCATAGCACTTGCATACAACTGATCAATGTCATTGTGGTCCTTTCTGATACTAGAGTTGGCCTTATCAAAATATGCACATCGCGATAGAGTGCCATGAGAGTCCTTGCGGTAAAGAGTTGCTTCCAAGATGTGACGGATTTGTGACGTGGGATCTTTGGACTTTAGAAGAGATGTAGGGTTATGACGAATGATGGTAGATGTGGAAAGATTATTTGGACATTTGGATGAATGACATTTTATTTTCCAAACTTGGGATGGTGGATGACGGATTTTGGAGGGATGGGGTTTGGAACCAACACTTTTATATGCCTTGCTTGATGACCATTTTGAAGGAGGTGGATATTTGTTGTATGTGGGAGTCCTCTTGTCTTGGGGCTCCACATTGTAATTAACTTTTCCTTTTGACATATTTTCTTTGCTTGATCCACTTTTCTTTGGGATCCATTTTAATTTCATTTGTCCACTTGTCTTTTTGTCTGATTCAATGGCCTTTGACATTTGATTTTTATTTTTTGATTTGTATGTATTTTGTCTTTGTTGGTTCCAAAGGGAAGGTTTATTTATGATGGAATGATGGTTCATGGTGTGGGCGGAGGGGGTGTTGGCAGCAATCTTATGACAAGGATTTCTCATAGACTCCATTTTGATGTTTGTATTTGACAAAGTTGCCCCTAGTATCGAGGAGGTACCACTGACATCGTTTGATTTACTATGTGAGGAATAGCCAAGACCTTGATGTCTGTAGTTTTCCTGAAGTTGTATTGGTTCTAGAATGCCTTGCTCGTGTATGCCTAGTCCTTTGCCTTGATATTGTATGCTTTAAAAAATTCTATTTGTGATGGGGTATTTGTTGTTGTGAAGCAAGATGTTAACCCATCATTAGGTATGTGGACACTATCACTTGTAATATTTTCATCTGCAAGAAAGTCTGCTCTGACAAAGATAGATGACCCCAGTTGATAGTGTCTTAGCTTCATTGTCTTGTTGGACATATTCCTAACTGATATTTTTGGTTTGCTCTTGTGACATTTCAAGTTTAGATGATTCTATTGGTGCTTCCAAGTCGATGTCGAAGCCATCATTATGGTCAGTGTCATAGAGTCCAGTAAATTCAGCTATAGCTTGATTATTTTCAAATATGTCCATATTGGGATACTCTTGTGCTTCAGGAATATCGTCTATGTGTGTCATGGAGGCAAGTGTCTCATTTTGGAAAGTGTCAATAGTCGAGGCCTGTATAGGATTGGAAAGTGTTTGATCATGAATGGCGTAAAGGTCAAGGAGTGGATCATTTTGGATTTCTTGGTCAATGGTAGGGTCTTGGTCAAAGATGGAGTTGTCATGGATTTGGACTTCTTGGTCAATGGTAGGGTCTTGGTCAAAGATGGGGTTGTCGTGGGTGATACAATCGAAAATAGGGTCATGGGATGGACTACCTTGTTCTTGACATGAGGGTGACATTATAATGTCATGCTTTGGGCTTTCATTTTGACATGTATCCTCAAGTTTATTAAATGGGATTTGACTTTGAGCAATGACAAAATTTTCATGACTAGATGTGGCTTGTGAGGGGATGACTTGAAAAGGATTAATGAATTATGGACTAGGATATGATGTGGGGACTTGGACTGGACTAGTATGTGAAGGACTAGAATATGACATGGGTACTTGCATTGGACTAGTATGTGAAGGACAAGGGTATGACGTGGAGACTTGGACCGGATATGACATGGAGTCTTCAACTGGATTGGTGTAGGTTTGATTGAAATAGGACATGGAGACTTGGACTGGATTAGTATGGTATGATGTGGGGACTTGACATGAGTTGGTAGATGGTTGATAAGGGATGCAGACTTGGACATGATTAATAGGTGAAGGACTAGCATATGACATGGAGGTTTGGAATGGACTAGTTGATAGTTGGCTTCCCTTGTCAAGGTTAGGATAAGGGTGATAAGTGGACGTTTGTTGTGAATTACTGGTAGGATTTATGTCAAGTGATTTTTGATGGTGAGGGTAGATGGATGGAGGTGGCAAAGTATTTATGTCAAATCCTTGTGGTAACTTAGCCCCTTGGTCCAAAAGCATGGCTAGATACCTTTGAGGGTCGTGTAAGACTAAGTTTTCTACAAAGGAGACTATATCAGGATTTTGTGATGTAGCTTCTAAGTCTTCTCCATATACTCATCCATTTTGGTCTCTTTGTATGAATGGTTCAAAAGATTTTTGTGATGAAGATGGCATGTTCATGGAAGATTGCATGTTCATGTTGCGAAATGGGTCAAAAAAATTCCAATGTTGGTTTGTGTCATAAGTGTTATTATCGATGTTGGGATTGAAATCTTGTCCAAAGTTTTCCATTTGTCCTCTTTGTCTCTGAAGCCTAGTCCCAACAATAAAAAGGGATTGCTCAGATAAGGATGACGAATGATGAAAACCTATGTTTTTTGGATTTTTGATAAGGATGAAAATGCAAGACTATGTTTCCTTAAATGTCAACTAGGATGACTAGGTGATGATAACGTTTGTCTAAGGAATGATTGATGTAAAATGACGAGTGATCAAAGCCAAAAGTGTCAAATGGACTAAAACTGATAATGTTGTTGAAGGACTAAAAATAGAAGTTAATGCAGTCTAGGTTAAAGCTAAGGGACTAAGATAGACAATTCAAATTCTGAGTCAAAATGAGAGCTAATTGTTTTTGATGTTTTAAAAGGCGATACGAGTTGTCTAAGGTCGATTATTTGTGTCGGTTACTTGAATGTTGTGCATATTGTTTAATATAAGCATACAACCAAGCACAATGTTTGAATATAACAAGCACATAAGACAAAATTACAATCCTAGGTTAGGCTGAGGACAATATTCGCTAGATTCACGTGGGTTTCCCCCAACCGCATATCCTATGGCGGTAGCCAATTCAAAGCTTTGGTTGCCGGGCTCCCCTTAGATTGCACTATCTTCTGAGGGCCAACTAAACTTCAACCCCATGAAACTCCCATGGTGAATTGATCCTCTACTACAGATTGCAGTGTGGATGCCTTCACCGGCCGTTGCTATGCTAACAAATAGAAGGTTTTGGCTTACTACACAAAGGTGTTTAATTTGGGACCCGTTCAAGTGGCCATACATGGGGTAAGAGATTAATCACCAATTAGGTGGCACTCCAGCCTGAAGAGGTTAAGCTCAACAGGGTTTAAGGGAGTACTACTCTATCTGTATGACACATCCGCACTCGTAATCTTAGGTTTCCCTTAAAATTCACATTTATATACGATCGAGGTAACAGCTTTGGCTCCGTTGCTAGTTGAGAGTCGGCGTTGGGGTTGATGAAATCCCTAGAGCAGGTCCAGTACCTAGAGTTAGTAACCATTTTCTTACACCCAAGATCGCTTGCGGCGCAAGGGAAGGGGATACTCCGATATGCTTTCACGTTAGGTTCCTGATGTAACTGAGGGTTTGTTTTAGGATTAGATTCAATGTTAGAAAATCAATGAAGACAATAAACCCAAAGCAACTACAAAATACAATGGAAGTAAACAAAATAACGATTATACCAGAAAACCGCCGAAACCTCCATGATTCACTTTTGTAACACCTTCTAACTTGCTGGTTGACATGTTGCCCTCAGATTCATCATGTGAGCAGTCTAAAAGAAAAGTCTAAGTCCTACACCAAGCTTTGAAGGATTTGATCAGTACTAATGCCTATGACAATAGGTGTTAAGCACCCATGCCTAAATATGCCAATTCTAAATAGTAAAACAACAAATCTTGCAGGTCACAATAACAATATCTAATACTTTAATGTCTAAAATCAAAATGCCTCACTACATAAAAGAAATGAGAAAAATGGCTTTATAAAGTGCCATTTTGAGCGAATGGATGAATGTCAATAAGATGTCTTAATCAATGGCCAAAATTGAAAGTTGTAGTATGGACTAGGGTTAGGTCAAAATTAGGGCAATGACAAGAAATGAAGGGTTGAGATTGAATTATGAGATAATTCAATCAAGGGATGAAATTTAATGAGATGTCAAGAGATAAGATTTGATGTGGAAGATAAGATTAGCACGGAAAAAGAGGTGATAGGAGAAATTAAATACTAAAAAAATATTTAATTTAGGTGGCCAATGAATAATTAAATAATTAAAGATATTATTTAATTATAGAAGAATGTGACAAAAGGAATCATTTTGAATTAAATAATGATTTAATTCAAAATTAAAGAGAATGGACCAAATTAAATAAATAAAATTTATTTAATTTAATGAGAGAAAAGGCTAATGAATAATTAAATAATTAAAATAATTATTTTAATATAGTGGAAAGTGGACAAAAATTAAATAAATAAGAATTTACTTAATTTTAGAAAGAAGACTTAATTAGTGACGTAATTAAATAAATAAAATTTATTTAATTAATCAGGGAGGAATAAAGATAGACAATGAATTAGTTAAATAATTAAAATTATTTAATTAATAGAAGACTTATGACATTAGAAAATAATTAAATAATTAAAATTATTTAATTATGAAGAATGAAAGGGGAAATGATGGAGAATTTAGAAATCACAAGCCTAGGACAATTTTTAGTGTCTACACGTTGTATGTACACCGCGCTTAGTTTCATATTTCATTATCTGCAATGTTGATTTGTGCATCTAGGTATAGTTTGATTCCTCTTCTTTTGTTAAACTCTTTCTTTTTAAACCTCACCACCTTTTCCCACATCTACAAGATGTTTTTGGTGAATTTCATGGTTATGCTGAGTGCATGGTGCGCTATTCTTTTCTCCAATGTTCCATATTTAGTATGTCGTAGATATATATATCCCATGTCGATGTTTAATGCAAATAGGTTATGTTTCATAGTAACCACATATTTTTAAGTGATGTATTCAATGCATGAAGTTAACTACCAATTGAGTTTGGTTTGCTTGGTGGTGTATGCTTCTTGCATGACGTTATAGTTGTTCATGTGCCTACCTACAGTTAAGTCTCACACTGAACTTTGAACTCTTGTTTTTATAAGAGATTAGCTTAGCATTTGATATGACGGATTATAATCTCCCTATAGTCTAGTAGATGGAACCATCATAGGGTGTTTAAAATGTTATTTGCATGCTTCAATTAAATGTAATCGAAATTTCCATTGTAGTTCAGATACGCTATTTTAAAATATCCATTTATGCAATGATTGTTTATTTTGATATTTTTTGTACAATTGGAATGGTAAAAATAAATATCAAGTTATATTATAGATATTTATTATGTTCTATTTAAATGGAATTTCTACTTATATTATGTGTAGATTGAATAATTAGACTATGATCGTTAAAGATTATAATTATAGTCTTTGATTCGCTAATGTTGTATTTAACTGATTTGTAAAAGATTTAAGTTTACATTTATTATGATTTAAAGTTCTTTAGATTATATTTGATTTTGAAGTTGATTTAAAGAATTTTAATATTATAAAAAAAAAAAAAGAACTTTGGGTTAGAAGTATATTATGTCTTGATTTTAAATGAAATCAGATGCAATTGAAATTTAAAAGAAATGTGGTGACTATGTGTTTGATAGATAAAAAGGAATATGGTTTTTTTATTTAGAGAATCAATAAGTAATTATTTAATATATTCTATGAGTATTGATTGGTGTAACACCCCGTCACGCAAACCCCAAAGGACAACTAAGTACACAACAATTTTATTTATTTTTTAACATAAAGTAAAAGCACTATGTTAACAATTGCAACTACCATGATTACAAGTACAAACTAAACCCCTAAGTCCCTTGGGGTACACAAAGAGACATTACGTTAACTACCCATTAACAAATTTGACTAACCTAACACTCATTTCCACTGATATGAGTTCTCATATAAATTGTGATAAACGATAAGAATTAAAATAAGAATGAACCACATAGATGCTATACAAGATTACATAGCCAATAAAACTTGGGAACAATGAGAACTATTTTACTCAACATATCAACATCAAATATAATTACATCTGTGAATAATGTTTTGAATTACAAAGTGTGTTATTATAATACATCATGTTACAAACTAAATACCAATAACCAATTATCCAAGATACAAAATACATTATCCCAACACATGGGTGAGTTACATTATAGTTTACAAGATATGACAAGTGTACAAATATATATATCTAAATGAACATAAATCTGGTACATTTTGTCTTCACAATCTCTACACTGAAGGTACGACTGCCAAATGGGAAACCCAACGGGGTGCGAAGCACGTTCCACCCGACCACCCCCTTGCTAGGAGTAGTTAAGAAAGGATTCCTGACCAAGACATCAAAAGTAACACATATGACTCAACTCCAAACATGGAAAGAGAAATCACACACATAGGAAACGTAACAACAAAAGTCTACTAACACAACATGACAACAATATACATCAAGCAATAACAATAAACCACTTCCAGAGGATTCTAGTAAAAAACAACTAAGGGGAAGGCTAGAGGAGAGTGTCATCGCATGGCCTTCATGGATTATCCTGACATCCTATCACAAGGTGTCGCCTCCATCTATGGTTATCCTGACTGTCTATCTCAAGGTGTCGCCCCATAGGGTGACTCATGCAGAATTGTGCATTTCTCGTAGAAATGAGATCACGACAATGCCAACCACGGCCTTCTTGGCCACCTTTAGTCTTTGCAAGCCCTAACAGGTGAGCGAGGAATCTATAATTATCTTTTAGTGCTTAACTACCCATCCCCTAATTAATTAGTTAGGTTTTCACTTTTTACACTAACTCTAGTGTGGGTTATCCTGACAGCCCCTTTGTGCGCCGGCACCCACATAGAGCCACTCTCTCTAGAACCCCTAACATACAACAAGATCAAATAATTGTACTCTTATGTACTCAAAACACTGAATAAACAATCGCGAGGAAAAACCATCTCACTATAATCATATAACTCAATAACATACACTAAATAATGCAACACAAGGTTTCGACCATAAAGAAAATGGAATCAAGATTCAAATAAAGAAACCACAAAACTTAAACACCCAATTCTAAAACCTTTGGAAGTTTAACAATAATCCTATCCCTTATGGAAAGAAAACTAATCTCAAGAGCCTACACATGACTATAATCTCATTGCAAGAAATCTCAAGAAATAGCTTATCATTCAACATCAGAGTTCATTTACCACTGCAATTATCTTTCACAAATTCTCTAGCTTAAACAAATATTTATGTATATATACATATATTAAATATATATATTTTTTAAAACACATTTTAAATCATATATATATATACATTATATATATACATATATATATATATATATATATATATATATTTTAGCATAAAATAAATTTTAATAATTTTAAAGTTCAAAATAAAATTTTAATTAAAATGAATTTAATATAAAATATATAACGATAACTATATATTTAAAATAAATAAAACAAAGTATAATGCCCCCACTTGGAGGCTGCGATACGGCTTGATCCTTGAATGCTGTCTTGTGACTCTAATGAAAGCAGCGTGGGGGTATGGTTTGTGGCTGTTCCTTTCATTTATGACATTTTTTTTTTGTGATATGCATTTTTTAAAGAACAGAAACAAAATTTAACATATAGGCTGAAATATTTTAGCGAAATTTTTGAAACAATTCCGTGCGGTGCAATAAATAAATAAAAATCGACAAAGACATCTATAGGCTGCAATATTATGATAAATAATAATTATATATATATATATATATATATTTATATATTAATTTTAATTTCTTAGATATGTAGAATGCTCAGGAGCTATTTTACCAAGAGTTCAATTAGAACTATTATTTTATTTCCAGAGAGATGGAATAAATGAGGAAATGAAACATCATATCTATCCACAGGTAATATGAAATTTGCATAGAAGCTCTTCTAATTTTCCTGTGCTTTTCACAATTTTCCTTGCACAAAGATTTTCTAAATTCCTCTATTTAAAACATAGAACATATAAAATTCCTCGAGTTTTCTTTTTATACTATTTCCTTGTAATGCCTGGTGTCCAGGTTGTTACGACTTGTATGTGAGTTTCTGTATGTGCTTCATTGATTCTTGTGTTGTTGCAGTTGTGTAAGAGAAATATAATATGTTAGTAGTCATGTTTAAATAATTAATTAGATCATAAGTGAAATTGCAAGGTTATTTGAAATATAATTAGAAATTAAAATCATAATCAATTAAGTTAAATCCAATGATTTAGAACAAATGATCAAATTAAACTAATTCGTTAAAAGTAAAAGTGATATTATTAGATAAATTGATTTAAATTGTTGAAGTTAATAATCATTATGAACAAAATAGTCTTGAAAAGATAATTATTATAATAAGAAATTTAAATGGATAAGGAAATAGGAAGCTGAAGTGTTTTAAAGCCAAAAATGAAACTTCACCTATAAAGCATTTGGAAGTCAAAGAGAGCTGGAGAATATGAAGAATAAATAAATAAAAGTTGTGGTAGTTTGCAAAAATATTAATGGTGTTTTGAAGAAAATTTTGTAAATAGTTGTTTTTAATTATTTTAATATACATGTGTTTATTTAAATTGATTGTGGAAATGATAAATAAATAAAAAGCTCAATCTTTTGTGGATTCGAATGGATTGGAATTTTATTTTTCAAAAAGAAGTGACTTTTGGCATTCGCTAGAAAAAGAAATGGAAGAGACTTTGGTGTGAGATTTTATTTCGAGGATTTTGTATTGGAAGGGGGGTTGCACTCTCTTTGGAGCAGATTTTGGAGAATTTGGCAGTCATCTTTCTAATATAGTATTGGGTTCTTTTATTCTTCTGAGAATTCAAGTGAGGATTAAGATTTAAGTTTGAGGGAGGATCTTGGAGCTGCTACTGGAAGGATTGGATCAGCAAGAAGGATAAAGCTTCAACAGTTATCTACAGGCGCAGGACGCCAGGTTCTCCTTCTTCTTTTTAATTATTTTCTTTATAGCATCAAATGAAATAAGAATTCCTTGCTGTGAATGAAATTTTCTCTTGAATTGAAATTTAATGCTTGTAGAAAATTCTCGAATCTTTAGAAATGCTTTGGACTGTTTTTCAATCAGGAAAGCTTTACTGGGGTGGGACTGTTATTGATTTAAAGTGAAATTTTGTTGGGATTCTGGAATTGAACAGTGTTACTGTAGTTTTGTGTTAAAAATAATAGTGAACCAGTAAAAGAATAAGCTCATGACTGTGAATTTGAGGTTGTGTAAATTTCCATTTGTAGATAAATTTTACAAATATATTCTGTGTTTAAATATTTATATTGAAACAGTAAATTGTACAATTGAAATTTATTTCTTTGTATTCGAAATATTTTTGTATGCAATCTATATATATGTATATATATATCAGATATATATATATATATAAATGTAAAAATAGCATCAAAAGAAAATTTTAATTAAGATTCAAGTTTCTGTTGTACTATATTTGTTTTGAAATTATAAAATAAATAAATAAATAAAAATGAATAAATAAATAAATAAATAATATTTGTTTTGAAATTAATTGTATATATATATTTATTAAACTTATTTATTCAGATTCCACTGATTATTTAATTTTGTCAAAATAAAACATTCTGTTTCTTTTTTTTAAAATAAAACAGAATCTGTTTAAAATGGAAATAATAATAAAATAGAAAGAAATCTGTTTTTTGTTATTGATTTATTAAATTACCAACTATAAGAAGATAAGTTAGTAGAAAAATCAATTTATGAATATATGGCAGCATTGATTTATTTAATTCTTGTTTTGAGTGAATATTTTTAAATAGAAAAGAATTCCTATTAATTTGTTAAATTGTGAAATTTGATAGGATAATATAGTAGAAGGGCAATTTGTGAATATATATATATATATATATATATATTAGCATTGATTGTCTAATTCTTATTTTTAAATGTGTATAGGGTGGAAATAAAATTTAATATAAAATTGAATAAGTTATTTTATTTATGAAGTTAAGTCTTGTAGATTTGTTGAATTCTTAGAAAAGATTTATTCTCTTTCTACTTTCCTTCCTTCAAAAGAATTAAAATATATAAAGATATAGTGGTTTTAAAAAGGTATTTATTGTGTGTAAATTTATTTAGATAGATTTAAGATTTTAAGGTGGTAAGTTCTAATATGTAGTTTGGGTATTTAGAGTATGGTTATTATTATTATCATTTTAAGTATAACAAATGGTCTTAAGTGGTTGGCGCAATTACTTTAAATATTGGAATTGAGTGTTAAGTTAGTGAGATGAAGGGAAGTGGAGATAATGTTTAAATTTATGTTTTGTATATAAGTGGTTATGAAATGGTAACGAGTTAACTACCCAACTATTAAGTAGTTTTCAATTATGTTGATAAATGAAAAGGGGAATTTAAATGTATGGGCATGGTTAGAGATTGATTAGGATATTCTCGAATTGGATAGTTTATTGGTGAAATGGGATTGTAATCTTTTGAAAGTTGACTTCCTTTATATTCATTTCATGGTTGATTTGTAAGTTCTCTTTATGGATAAATATTTTAGAATACTTGTGATGGTTATCTTGAATTGTTTTAGTTAATTGAGTAATTCCGTTGGGGAAGTTGTAAAGTTATTTAGTTCTGGTCGTTAATTGATTGGTTAATAAATTTTGTTCTCATTTGAATTTGTGGTTGTTGTTATGCAAGTGTTTTTGTGGGTTGTGAGTGGTTGAGTATTTAAGGTGTTCTTTAATTGGTCCCTTGGATGCCTGGTTGCATGCTTTTATCTCTGTTATTGAAGGATTGTTTTTGGATGTTTCCGTATTGGTGTGAATGCCTTTGGAGATCAATTTTGATTCAAGGAATCCTTTGTCATTTAATTTGTGTTGCAATGTAACTGGGAACTTGTGTTTTGGTTTATGAGTTGTGGATAGTTGATCTTCTTGAATTTTTGATTTATTTTGTATCTAAGTTGATTATGTAGTCTGGATGGAGTTGTTGATCTTATTTTAATGTATTCACTCATTATATTTAAATTGAAAATAGTTCTTGTGGCTTTGTAATTATTGTTGTCATTGCTATGTTGTTGATTTTATGAAGGTGATTTGCGTACCACTATGAAGGGGGTTCTTGTGAGGAGAAAATTGAGGTCTCCCATGGAATACCTAGTTGGTGGCTTTTGGTTTCATTAAGTGATTTCGTTGAATTAAAGGTTGATTTTCTTTTGCGTCTTCTTATTTGAGGTGACACCATTGTTGATTTATTGGTTGGGTCTTGATGAATCTTCTTTTTATGGCACTACGGGTTAATCTCTCATATTTGAGAAATTTTATCCTTGTGTTGGAATTATTGGGGAAGAAACTTGTGTTTAGCTTCATTTACCCTTGTTTGTGGGTTTCATTCTTTTGGCTTCAAAGGCTTGAGATGGTGTGTGATGTTCTCTCTCTTTATGTGCCCTTGATGGTAGGGGTGTTTTGGTTTCATGATTTTAAAAGGGTTGTACGGGAATTGTTGAGACTTGATTATGTATTTATAGCGAGATGGGTAATGCCTCGTAGGTTTCTCAGTTGTGATCTAATATTCTTATTATGATGGTACAACCCTTGGTTTCTTAGTTTTTATGTTGTTGGGTATCTAGGGAGAGTGGCTCCTCATGGGGGCCGATGCCCCGCATAAGGGGAAGAGCACAGGAGAACCCACGAGTGAGTTGGTAATCAAGTGAAAACCTAATAATTAACTTAGGAGGGTTGGGTAGTAATATCATAACAAGATAAAAAAAAATGGATGCCTCATCTTCATTAGTGCTTCCACAGACTAATGGAAGGATGAGAAGGCCGTGGTTGGCAAGGTCGTAACCTCATCCTCATGAGAGGTTATCGGCTCCGCATGAGCTACCCTATGGTGCCGGCGCCTCAAGTAGGAGGAAGGGCTAGGAGATCCATAGATGGAGATTCGGTGCCTCAGTTTGGAGGAAGGGCCAGGAGAACCCATGTAGGCTATGCGATGACACTCTCCCCTAGTTGCCCATGTGTTTTACTTTTTTGTGTTCCTCTGGAAGTAGGTTATGGGAGTTGGTTTAGATTGTTGTTTGAATTGATTTAAATTGATTTATGATTATTGTTTTAATCCATCTTTAGTATGTTTTGCAATCTTGTATGATCTCATTTATATTTGATTTACAATCTTATATCTTATGATACTGTGATATGATGTTATTATATTGTTTAATTGTAATTTGAATTGTATTAGGTGTATTAATTCAGTTTGATTTGGAAGTGTTTCTTGATCATTCTTTGGTTACTTGTTTATTGGTCATTGCTTTGATTTATGTGTTGGGATTTGTGACTTTAAGTTATTATATTGACTCTTGTAATCCTTGAGTTTTATGATACTTTTGTATGTTGTTGAGTCCTGTGGTTCCGTGTTTGGATGTCCTTGGTTGAGGACTCTTTCTTGTTAGCTCCTAGCATGGGGGGTGGGTCTTCGGACTCACATGGTTGGGTGGAATGTGCTAAGTACCCCATTGGGTCCCCAGTCGAGGATCAAGAAGTGCGGATTGGTGCGGTTGCAGCGACTCCAGAGTTGTACTTGTTTTGGAGCTAGTTATGATGCTTTGTATTCATCTATTTTGTATCATGGTATCTTGTGTAAGGTTTCCATTTATGTTTGGAAACACTATTGTATCATTGTACCTCTAGAACATTGTACTGTAATGTAATGTTAAACTCGGTGTGGTTAATGGCCATGGCAGTTGTTATTCATTGTGTTGAGTTAATCATGCATATGTTGTATTTATGTGTACTCGGATGGTTTCTTTTCAATAATTACTCGTGTATGTGTTATAATTGTTAATGTTTATCTTGTTGTGGATTATATCTTTAGTTTTGTCTTTATTGTCGTTGTGGCGGATCTCAATCGTAATGACTCCTTGTGTACACCCCAAGGGATGTATGTGTTAGTGAATGCTTAAATAGAAATTCATGTATGACTTAATGTTGTTTTACATGTATGTTATGTTATACATTAAAAAATAAAAATAAAATTTATGCATTATTTATGGTTTAATTGTCCTTTGGGGTTGCATGCGACGAGAGCATTACAATATATTGAGAGACATTAATAAATTAAAAGAAATTTGGAAGCTATTAGACAATTGCATGTTAATCTAGTAATTTAACAATTACTAAATTTTATCAAGATTAAAAACATCACAAATGTTTAACCTTATTACACTTAGAAAGATGAATATTAAGCATCACAAATATTTAATCTTATTACACTTAGAAAGACGAATATTAAAGATATATAAAAGAACAAATTAATGACTGAAAGTTAAGCAATTTCCTTACTCTTATTTCCTCAAAAATAAAAGATAAAGTCTATATTCTCCTCTATACAATCATTTTTAAAATGGCCAAAACTACGCCAGAAAATAACGAGTACGTGTTGCTAATCGATATCTCATTGATGTCAATAGGTTGACTAGGATTTGTAATTTTTGAATGAAATAAATTTGAAATTATACTTAATATTGACTAATAGCAATATTTTAAAAAACATACAATAAAGTTTCATTTTTTACACAATATAGCAGAAACATTAATAAATTAAAAGAAATCTGGAAGCTATTAGACAATTGCATGTTAATCTAGTAATTTAACAATTACTAAATTTTATCAAGATTAAACACATCACAAATGTTTAACCTTATTACACTTAGAAAGATGAATATTAAGCATCACAAATATTTAATCTTATTACACTTAGAAAGATGAATAAATATAGTTAAGCAATTTCCTTACTCTTATTTCCTCGAAAATAAAAGATCAAGTCTATATTTTCCTCTATACAATCATTTTTTTAAATGGCCAAAACTAGGCCGAAAAATAACGAGTACGTGCATTCTTTAGTGGTTCCAAAATATAATGTATTTCTTAACCATTGTGGGACAGACATGAAGGAAAGTGTAGCAAGCCTCATCTTTTATAATCTTTAGAACAAGGGATTTAAAGTCTTTCTAGACAAGAATTCAATTCAAACTGGGGAAAGCATACCTCAATCAATAGAGGAATTTATTCTCTCAGCATCTGTGTATGTTGTTATTTTTTCTCTTAAATATAGACAATCCATCTGGTCCTTCAAAGAGCTCCAACTGATCCTCAAAACTGGAGCTCCCATCATACCAGTATTTTGTGGAGTTCAACCTTCAGAGCTTCGAATGAGAGATGAAACTAGTGTCATGGTTTACAGTTTTGTTTGTTTTCATTCTTCTTTCTCTATACAAAATATTTGATATCTTAATTTATTTTTTTTAGAAATACAAGATTTTTTTCTCTCTAAATAAAACTAAAAATGCTTGCTGAGCCTATGTCATAAGATGCATCAACAACACTGTTATAAAAAAATTCCCATGTCTTTAATTCTGTCAAATATTCTAATAGATCTTCGTAAAGAAATTCCCAAGTTTTTAATTCTGTGAATTATTCTAATAGATCTTTTACCACCTTAGTATTATAAGCTTAATTGAGTAGTCAAAAAATTAAAAAGAATTCATGTGACGTGAACAAAGTAAGCTCAATTTCTGTTTAAAAATGGTGAATTTGTTTTTTGTATATTAAGTCAAATTTGAAAAGAAAATTAAAATAACAAAATCTAGAATACATTCAATTGCCCTATTTAATTGCAAAATATATGAAGTATACAACAATTCAACAATTAAGCTACGCATATAAATAAATAATAAATATAAGCAAACAAAATTTAGAGCAATATACTCTTAACATATTAACATACATATAGTTTTATTTTTCTTAATCAAGACATCTCATTTAATATCATCACATTTAAGATAAACTAAGTTAAAATTAGAGTTAGTTTTAAGATTATAATTAGTATTAGTATTAATATTAGTGTTACTATTAGATTTTTATATACACTAGATATAGAGGCAAATCATATGGTATTTTATTTATTTCCACTATCCACTGGCAATTGAATTGTTACAACACTTTGATTTAAATTTCTATCTCTGAGTCTTTTGTTAGCTCAAAAGCTCTTCGTCACAACAATCTGTAACCTCTTTCGGTGTTTTTATTACATAACATTTCCCTCATATTATCTTCCTCTCTAGATACGTTAACATTTTCAATTCCTTGAATTTTCTATCATGATTTTCTGTTCAATTTCTCGCTTCTCCTCGGACCCATGTGACCCTTTTGTTCTTCATTCCTGCTGCTTTTTTTAATTAATTTCTGGCCCCTTTTTTCCCAGCTACACCTTAGTCTCCACTTGAATACCAAACATAAAAATTCACTAATAATATTCTACGCAAATCGTATAGTATTCAGGTTGCAAATGAGAATGAAAGAATATTTATACACAACTAATACAGAATAATATTTATTTGTATTGGAATAATCTTTTGTATTCTTAGATCTACTCAAATAATGAAGAATTTATGCACAACTCTCTTTTGAACGATTTGAAATTGTGATCAATTTGCCTTCTCTCTGCAGCCTCTCTTTAATGGCTGCTCATTGATTATAATGTCTTGATCAATACAAAGGACAACACTTCAAATATTCAGAAAAGTTCATAAAAAATATAGTGCATTTCTACTTGCAGCCCTGTAGATTGAATCGATTGCAAAATACAGATTGAGTGTGACAGGATAACTCCAACGAATGTAAAAAATAAAGGAATGGCATTAGCTGCTTCCCTCGCACTTGAAGCCGTTAATGCCACCTATTGCAAGATATCCCCACATTATTGGCAAACCCTACAACCACAACATATTTCTGAAAGCCACGTAACGTAAGATATCCAAAGTTATTTAGAATAAGCCTTGTGGTTGAACCTGTTACCTCCATAATGCTCCCTTTTCCAATCTAAATTACTGAACCTGTTGCCTCCATAATGTTCCCTTAGCGTTACCACATGATGGGAGTAGAAGCTAATCTATTGGATGATTGAGATTGGATTCTTTTCTAAACATTGAAGAGGTTGCCTTCTAGATTGAGATTATATGCACGCATTTATCTAAGATCTACCAAAGGAAGGTCATAGCCTCTTGATTCATCATGCTCTGAGTCATAGGTACCTGTCTCCCATATAACTACGGAACCAAGCTTTTAGATGCAATCTTGTACACATTCTCTAACAAACCATTACATGCTAATTTACGCTCTAGTTGAGCCTGTATAAGAATTACCAGGTCGGTTAGAAGAGAAAGTAAAGGCAGTTTCTAGTAAAAGTATTTGACTATTAAAATGATTTTCCTCTTTCCTATCAGAATTATTTATTATTTTCACGATGGCCAAAAATCTCAATCAGCTTTTTAGAGGATTTAGAGGGGAATAAACAACATAAAAATGGCACCCCACATAAACAGTTATCAAATTTATGGACATTTTTTATGCAATCTAATAAAGTTGACTGAAACTATATTAAGGTATAGAGATAAATGACAGTTTCATCTTTAGATGAATAGTAGCCAATAATCCGACCATCCATTTTTAGGTTCTCTTTTGAATTTCAGAAATCCAACCAAATATGAACCACAAAACATAAAACATTGACTTATCACTATATTCATAAGATCAAACCTTCAAAAGTGCTTGTCTGCCCTCATCAAACTGCTTCCACCTTGAGAAAGCTAAAACCATGTGGGATACAACCTGCAATTGTAAGACAGTCTATAGAATCACATGATTGTGCGTGCTATAATTATCAATCTCATCCCAGATAATGTTAACTCAAAAAATTAAAATTATAAGTTACAACTGTATCCAATAGATATTTAACTCATAATCAACTTTGACTCGTGGACTAAGTTTATCTAACTGCAATACAACATCTCCAACAAATTCATATCCAGAGCCATCCTTTGCATGGAAGCTTACCGAACAACCAAAAAATCTTCCAATAAGAGAGTAAACCTGAGTAACAATGATAAAGAGAGAGAAAGAAGAAAACATATATGTACGCATTTTGTAAGGTAGAAGATGCTTCTTTCAGAAAAAGGAAATTAATGACATCATTTTTCAAGGCTGCCCTAAGGTAGGACCAATTAGCATGGTTATGAAGTAAGAACTTGTAACAGAAAAAAAAAAAAAAAGCACTTCCAGAGTTCCAAGACAAAAAAATGAGGCAGAACGAACAAAATTACAATAAATATAGAACAAAACAAGGCCCAAAGAGGGAACATATGAAGCAACTCAAAACAGAGAAATCAAAAAGCTTTTAAGGAGTTTTATCTTGTTTTTAAGCATTTAATATTGAATTTTTTTTAACAATACTTTCATCGGTAGTACTGTGAGACTCTTCCAGCTAGAAAGCAGAACAAATTATGGCTACTCTCACATAAAAAGACAACAGTCAGGAAATGGACACCAACTGAGAGGATACCTAATTCTAAGACACAAGGTCACGTTCAATTTGTATTTGTGACTAACAACTGAAAAATATGTCAAACTCACATTGTTTATATGGATTACGAATGTCAAAAGAAGAGCATTGCATTTTGAACATTCTTGAGATTGCTTGGGATATCTGAGAATTCTTGCAAAGCTAGCTACTTGTTGAAGACCTAGATTATGAAAATGTAACATAAAACCATAACAAAGACATAATAAGCATACCAAATAAATAAATCCAATGATGCAAGGCACTATCCCATAGAAACCAACTAAAGCTAGTAATAAATGTTAAGATAATGAGGAAAATTATTACCAGGGCATTCCCATCCTAGTTCTGATTAAAATCAGACAAAACCTCAGCTCTAACATTACCAGGGTTTTGGGCTATAGCAACTAAAGTTGCAAACTGTTCAGCCATATTCGTTGCTGATCTGTATTCGTTTAGCGCAAGTTCTGTCATTTCTGGATCTTCCAATGCGACAAGATAAGATAATTCATTCAAAAACAACACAAATTAGATAAACAGGTTCCATGACCTACATTGCTTAAAAATACTTATGAATTCAGAGAGAAAGAAGCTAATCTTACTAAGGGCGGTATTTTTCAAATCACAGCTTCCCATATTTTCATGAGTAGATTCACATTGCTCTAAGCTGCGATTATTCTCAACCTAACCAACAGGGAAAGCAATTAGTGTACACTTAATACATCACATAACTTGTGTTAAAAACCTTTCAAATTAGTAAAATGTCAAGCTACTATTCCAATAGTAAATGCCTTCACTTCATTTCTTAT
>VDFB02372030.1:0-15963 GCA_007258455.2 Sequoia sempervirens
TATGAGCATATACATACACCACCTTAGATTGAGTGAACTGAGTCGGTTTGTGTGGGTTATAGGTAAGTCATCCTTAGCTTGTATGGTTACATTAGGAGTCTTGTTTACTTTTGCATGCATTTGCAAAGTGATGTTTATCTGTGTGGTTTCAGAGATTTATCTTGTGATATTACGATCATATGGATAGGTGGGATGAAGGTGGAAGTATGTTTATATGTATGCACATGCATGTTAGGAGGATCTATCGACACATATATGCATATGTATAGATTTACCACACGTACACACCTATCAATATGATAGTAACGTAAATGAATGTAAGTGAATTGGATGTGGACATATTTATAAATGTATAGTATATACACGTATTGTGATGTCCCCTCGCTAGACAGTTCTCGGGAACAGTGTGTTAGCCCTTTATCGGACCCTTGTGGGCTAGCCAGTTTGGATAGAGGGTCAGTGATGCATTCTGGAGAGTTTGATTGTTCTTGTTTTCAGTGGACAGTGATTGGATCACAGCGAGTGTTGGCATTCCAGGAGTTCACAGCTTCTGACGGCACGGGATTATTCAGAGTTTTGAGCAAGTTATGAATTATTAAGTGATTAAGTTAATTATTTAACTTAAATGCCTTTTATTAAAGTCACATTGACTTTAATAATATTTTATATCACTTAAAAATGTTCAAAAAGGGATTTTAATATTTTAATGTCTTAAAATATTAAAAAGTGCGCTCAAAGAATTAAGTCTTAAACTATGGAGCAGACTTAATTAAAAATTAAAAAGATTTAAATGATGCAAAAGGCCGTACCTTCTTGAAATGCGTGCCAATTAGGTATAAAGCATCCCCTGGCAATTGAAACTCATATCTTTTGACTATTTCTCTTTGCCTTGAGCATTTTGCCTGTGCATTCTCCTGTGATTAGGGTTTGAACACACTGCCATTGAAGAACGTTACCTCTTCAGTGTGAGCACTCTTGAGATTGTGGAATATCAATCGAATCAGTGCATGTTGAGAGCTTCAGCCAGAGGTTGTACAGATTCTACAGAGTTTATTTATGTTGAGATTGTTATTTGCTTACAATAATTGAGGGTTTCTACTGGTGGCGCATCATTCCACAGCTACAGAGACTTCTATCAGAGATTCTACTTCTTCCTTTCTTGGCCGTACAACCTTCATTGGGAATTGTGCCTTGAAAAAGGCATGTGAAGAAATAAATTGAAACGCCTTCCTTTTGTGTGGGTTTTGGCTTCTATCATTGGCGCCTAGTTATTTCAGAGCATTGTGACCAGTTTCTGAGCAGGAGAAACCACTTCTGGAGTCTTGGCGTGCCTTCATGCTTGATTTCATCATTTCCAGCTGTAGAGCTGGCAATTTCTTTATTTAAAATAACTGGAGATTTTCGGGTATGTTTGTTATGCATGATCTTATTGTTTCAGTATAATTAGCACTACTGCATTTCCATTTTGTGAGTTTTTGCTTTAAATTTCAAATTACAAGCAAAAATATGCTACACCCCTTCTCTTCTGTCTATTAAGAATTCTCTAAAAAACTAAGAAAACATCTAAAGACTTAAGAAATTAAGGGTTTCGAGCTGAGAGCCAGCAGGGCTCATCACAGTGGTATCAGAGCTCACATCCTGCCAGCTTGTGGGGTTTGAGAAATTTATGAAGTCAAATAAAGAGGGTTTTGGCAAGTTCTATTCTAGAGGAGGCCCTAGAAATCAGAGAGGCGACCAAAATCCTTTTCCACCATTTCCGTTTGCAGATCAGGAGGAGGAATTAGATTGGGACAATATGGCGAACAGGGCTGGAGAAAGTTCTCACAGGAATACTTGGGAGGATGAGGACAGAGAAGCCAAAGACGTGCTTAGAGGTATGGTTGCAGGGCAAGAACAGGTAGCAACTATTCTTCAACAACTCAGCACGAATGTTCAAAATTTGTCAATAAACAGAGCTCGTAGTTTGGATTCAGATCGAGATGGCAGTATCCATAGAGAGCCACAGAGAATTGTAGATCCAGTACGCACCTATGAGAGAGCTACATATCCCACGTTCACCAGAGATGATGCTGAAGAAGTGGACGAAGCTGAACAAGGTGGTGAGATTAATTTTGCAGATAATATAATGGCTATGCATGATGAGTGGGATAATTTGCCACCAAGGGTTAAGGAGCACCTTAACTTTGACAGATTCATGAGCCAGAAGAGAGAGCACACCAGGAACAGGAATGACAGGCGGCCTAGACACAAACAGAGTGATCTTAAACAGGCAACCAGCAAACTAACCTTAGTTCACTATGATGGCAGTGGCAGAGTTACAGCACGTGCCTGGGTTAGTAAACTTGATACATTCCTGACACTATGCCCCATGCCTGAGGAGGATGCCATTCGTTTTGCAGCACTTCATCTTGATGGCGTAGCACATGACTGGTGGATTCATGGTATGACTACTCTTCATCATGACAGGATTACCTCGTACCAGGAGTTTACTGATAGACTGGTAGAGAGATTTGACAGAAGGGATCCTGAGCTTTTCTTCAGAGATTTAGCACAGCTGAAACAGTTGGCTAGCTTGGAATCGTACATTGGTGAATTCCAAAGACTATCTGTTATGGTGACAGGGATCTCAGAGAGAAGGCTGGTCATATTATTTATTGAATGTCTTTTCGAGCCCATGAAAGGTTGGATAAAAGCATTTGATCCACCTACCTTACAGGAGGCAATGAGGAAAGCTCGCAGCATGGAGCTATCTACACCTCGTAAGCCTTTTAGCTCGAAGCCTACCACCTCACACACGGAAAATAAATCAGATCCAAAGAAGGCTGATAATGCAGATCAGAAAAAGAAATTTGCAGCCCCTTTAGATCGAGAAACCATGAATGATTTACGAAGGAGAAAACTCTGTTTTTACTGCAAAGGTCTGTATGATTTTAATCATGATTGTCCCCTCAAACCAAAAGGGCAAAACAAGCACATGGAGTGGTTTTATGAGGAAGAACCGTTGACTGATTTTTCTGATCAGCAAGCCCCAATTTATGATACAGATGGAGAAGAGTCAGAAAATGAAGTAGAAATTGTAGCGGAAATAGAACTTAAGGAGGCTCATATGTCCAGCATGCAGAAAGAGGGTTCTTTCAGACTCCGTGGGATCCTAGCTGGTCAAAGGGTCATATCTCTCCTTGATACAGGTGCAACCCATAACTTCATCGATTCACGGTTAGTGGAGAAACGGGGTATTCAAACTCAGCAGTTTGAAGGCATACGTGTGAGGGTTGCAGATGGAAACTCTCGATTGTGAGAGGATGATACCTGACTTGCCTTTGAAACTTAACAATTTTGAGTTCAAGGCAGATTTTTATGTTGTAAACATGGGTGGAACGGATGTAGTTCTTGGCATGAAGTGGCTTCATGCAATAGGAGAGTTCACGCTTAATTTGCGTGACATGGAGATGAAATTCACCATTGATGGCAAAATCATATTCTTAAAGCCATCAGGGACAGCAACCTTAGGGAGATTTCACTTCGGAGAATGGAACGTTTGATTCGTAATGATATGGTAGAGTGGGCTGCTGAGTGCAAGCTAATGCCTTCACAGTTGGATCAGCAAGCTTCTTCATACCATCCAGATGTTCAGGAACTTCGAATCAAACATGCGAAGGTGTTCAGTGCTATTCCACCAGGTAGACCTCCTGATAGAGGTATTGAGCATATTATAGAGCTGGATGAGGGCACGAAACCGATTATGATTACTCCTTACCGGCACCCCAAGCGTCTGAAAGATGAGATTGAAAAAACTATTCAGGAGCTTTTAGCTATGGGGCACATCAGGCCGAGTAAGTCACCCTTTGCTTCATCAGTTGTTTTGGTGAAGAAAAAGGATGGTACACTTAGGATGTGTATTGATTACAGAATGCTCAACAAGAAAACTATAAAGAACAGGTATCCTATTCCTCGGATAGATGAGTTGATAGACGAGCTTCATGGAGCTTGCTACTTCTCAAAGATTGATTTGAGAACAGGTTACCACCAGATCAGAGTCCGAGAGGAGGACATAGAGAAAACTGCATTCAAATGTCACTGTGGACACTTTGATTTCTTGGTTATGCCATTCGGTTTAACCAATGCTCCAGCCACGTTTCAGTCTACAATGAACAGGGTTTTCCATCCTCATTTGAGGAAATTTGTATTGGTGTTCTTCGACGACATCCTGGTTTATAGCAAATCATGGGAGGAACACATGGTTCACTTGGATGAGGTACTAAGTATACTTGACAGGGAGTCCTTGTATGCCAAGGAGTCCAAGTGTGCTTTAGGCATGGCAGAGCTTTTATATCTGGGACACATCATCAGCGGTGCAGGAGTTAGCATGGATCCAGAGAAGGTTCGAGCCATCATTGATTGGCCTACACCTGAGACTTTGACGCAGCTCAGGGGTTTTGTAGGATTGTGTGCCTTCTATCGTCGGTTTGTTAGTGGGTTCTCGCGGCATGCTGCGCCACTAACTGATTTGACTAAGAAGGGTGCTTTTGTGTGGACACCACTAGCGCAGGCGTGCTTTGAGAAGTTCAAACTTCTCATGACTACGTGTCCAGTCTTGGCTCTACCTGACTTCACTAGACCCTTTGAGTTACATTGCGATGCCAGTGGTGAGGGTATTGGTGCAGTTATCATGCAGGATCGACACCCGATAGCTTTCGAGAGCAGGAAGCTAAGAGGTCCTGAACGGAGCTTCAGTATCTATGATAAGGAAATGTTGGCCATTATGCATGCCATGGCCAAATTCAGGCAGTATTTGATTGGTAGTAAATTCACTGTGAAAACCGATCATAATAGTCTGAAGCATTTTCTTGGGCAGCGAGATCTTAATGAGAGACAACAAAAATGGGTCAGCAAGCTTCAGTCTTACGATTTTGACATCTCCTATGTCAAGGGCACTCAGAATGTGGTTGCTGATGCTTTATCTCGCCGTCCTCACTTGAGTTCTATTACACTGGTTTCAGAGGACTAGAGACATCTGATAGTAGCAGAGTATGCTAAGGACCCATGGGCCTCTAGCATAGTAGATGGATCAGTGTTGGATGACAGGTATTCACTTGTAGATGACCTTATCATCTACAAAGGGAGGATTTTATTGGTCCCAGGTTCTGAGATGAGGGACAGGGTTTTGAGGTCATTACATGATTCACCCATGGCAGGACATCCCGGGTACTATAAGACCTATAGGCAGGTACGGGAGAGATTCTCTTGGAAGGGTCTCAAGTCCTATGTTCTCCAGTATGTCAGGGAATGTCTTGTTTGTCAGCAGAACAAGCAAGAGCACACATACCCTGCAGGTCTTCTACAGCCGCTTCCTATTCCTGAGAGGAAGTGGGATTGTTTATCCATGGATTTCATCACGGGCTTGCCAAAAGCTCAAGGGAAGGACAGTATTTTCGTGGTGGTAGATCGATTGACGAAATATGCACACTTTTTCGCAATCACTACTACACACACGGCTACTCAGATTGCTGATTTGTTCTTCCGAGAGGTATTCAGGCTGCACGGTTTACCTCGCAGTATAGTTAGCGACAGGGACAGCAGATTTATGAGTAACTTCTGGCAGGAGTTATTCAAGCTTTGTGGGACAGAGCTCACCCCTAGTACCAGCTACCACCCCCAGACAGATGGGCAGACGGAGATCGTCAACAAATGGGTGGAAGGGTACTTGCGTAACTATAGTTCAGGGCAGCAGAAGGCATGGGTGAGGTGGTTATACCTATGTGAGTACTGTTACAACACCACCCATCACATGAGCATCCAGATGACACCATATCGAGCGTTATATGGATATGACGCTCCGAGCTTTCTTGACTTATTGCTGAGTGACAGTAGAGTTCCCAGTGCTGGTGATTTATTACAGGAGAACCAGGATATTATGAGAGCACTTAGGGAAAATATACAGAAAGCCCAAAATCAGCAAAAGCAATATGCTGATCAGAAGCGAGTTGAGCGGTCTTTCGAGATCGACGATTTGGTGTACCTGATGCTTCAGCCTTATAGGCAGTCTACCCTTCACAAGAAGGGCTCCGAGAAACTTAAGCCGCGATACTATGGGCCTTTCAGAGTTGTCAGACGTGTGGGTCAAGTGGCTTATGAGCTGGATCTTCCGGTGGACAGTAGGGTTCACAACGTGTTCCATGTGTCGCGCCTCAAAAAGGCGTTGGGACAACACGTAATTCCTTCTATTGATTTGCCACCCCTGGATGATGAGGGGAAATTAGTTTTGATACCTGAGGCCATTCTGACTCCGTGAGCGCCATCTTCGGAGGCGGGTCATCGAGAATACTTGGTTAAGTGGGAGGGATCGCACGGCAGAGGATGCGGGAGAGTGACAGTATTCTTCGATCCGGCTTTGAGTTTGCTTGTGGACAAGCAAATTCGGGAGGGCGGACTATGATGTCCCTCGCTAGACAGCTTAGCAGGTGTTAGCCCTTTATCTGGACCCTTGTGGGCTAGCCAGTTTGGATAGAGGGTCAGTGATGCATTCTGGAGAGTTTGATTGTTCTTGTTTTCAGTGGACAGTGATTGGATCACAGCAGCATTGGCATTCCAGGAGTTCACAGCTTCTGACGGCACGGGATTATTCAGAGTTTTGAGCAAGTTATGAATTATTAAGTGATTAAGTTAATTATTTAACTTAAATGCCTTTTATTAAAGTCACATTGACTTTAATAATATTTTATATCACTTAAAAATGTTCAAAAAGGGATTTTAATATTTTAATGTCTTAAAATATTAAAAAAGTGCGCTCAAAGAATTAAGTCTTAAACTATGGAGAAGACTTAATTAAAAATTAAAAGATTTAAATGATGCAAAAGGCCGTACCTTCTTGAAATGCGTGCCAATTAGGTATAAAGCATCCCCTGGCAATTGAAACTCATATCTTTTGACTATTTCTCCTTGCCTTGAGAATTTTGCCTGTGCATTCTCCTGTGATCAGGGTTTGAACAAACTGCCATTGAAGAACGATACCTCTTCAGTGTGAGCACTCTTGAGATTGTGGAATATCAGTCGAATCAGTGCAAGTTGAGAGCTTCAGCCAGAGGTTCTACAGATTCTACAGAGATTGTTTTACTGAGTTTGTTTGTTGATTGAAATAACTGAGGGTTTCCTTCTGGTGGCGCATCCTTCCACAGCTTCAGAGATTTCCATCAGGGATTCTACCTCTCCTTTTCTTGGTCGTACGGCATTCATTGGGAATTGTGCCTTGAAAGAGGCGTGTGAAGTAATAAGTAGAAACGCCTTCCTCTTTGTTGGTTTCTGAGCTTTATCATTGGCGTCCAGTGTTTCTTGCACATTGTGTCCAGTTTCTGAGCAGGAGAAATGAGTTTTGGAGTCATGGCGTGCCTTTATGCTTGATTTCATCAATTCCAGCTGTAGATCTGGCAACTTCTTTATATAAAATAACTGGAGACTTTCGGGTATGTCTGTTATGCATAATCTAACTGTTTCAGTATAATAACAGCTTCTGCATTTCCATTTTGTGAGTTTTTGCTTTATATTTCAAATTACAAGCAAAAATATGCTGCGCCCCTTCTCTTCTGTCTATTAAGAATTCTCTAAAAAACTAAAAAACATCTAAAGACTTAAGAAAATAAGGGTTTTTGAGCTGAGAGCCAGCAGGGCTCATCACATCAAGGGCTGCTACAAACCTTCCCAAATGATCTTCGATCACTATTTTGTCCTCAATCAATCCATTGGTTTTCTCTCCAATGACATTTTTTTTGCTCAAAAAGTAGTTATTCTCTCCTTGTGTTTGAAAACAAAATGAATGTGTTTTTAGGGTGGAGGGGATCATTTTAAGTTTTTTGTTTGTTTTAAGACTATGTTTTTTAAATTAGTTTTTATTTTTATTTTCTACTATCCCTGTTGTAGTCGGTCTACCATGTAGGACTTGCCGGGTCTGGCAAGTCTTCAAGACTCGCTGAGTACCTAGGTCTCGAGTCCCGAGGACCTAGTTGGATCCCCTTGCCTCAAGTGTAATGTCCCCAATTTAGCCCTACACTCTTTGTTTGGATTTAGCCTATTTCCGGAAACTCGTAGGCTAAAGCTGAAATGAAAATTAGGGTTTCCACTTTCAGAGGAGGTTTTGAGGTCTTGCATGCGAGAGTTTCTAACGCATGTCTGGTGAAGCTTTTTGGGTTTTTGGAGAGCTTCACAATGAGGTAACATGCATGACAGGATATTGACTTGCGTTCTCGGCTGCTTTTTGGAGGCTTGCATGTTGGAGTTTTCCAGTTTGGCTTTTGGATTCCTTCTGGGTTTTCAGAGAGCTTCGCGATGGTGTGACATGCAACTGAATCAATACTTTTCCGGACTTACTATTTTTAGTAAGTTGCGACGGCTACTCAAAATGTGGAGAAAATGAGTTTGGAACAACTTACTATTTTTAGCAGTATGCTATTTTTAGTAAGTACTATTTCTGGCAGTGCTATTTTTAGCAGCGTTCAGCAGTTCAGTGCAATGGCTATTTCTGGCAGGTCAGCTTGAGCAGTGGTCTCCAGCATTTGAGGTGATTATTTTGGCAAGTTTGATATTTGATGAAAAATAATGTTTTAAGTGAAAAATATTTGGCTAAGGCATGGAGGACGATTTGGAGAGATAAGTGATTTTTATAATGTTTATTAATTAAACATTTTGGAGGCCTTATTTGATGAATTAATATTTAAGTGAAATATGTGCTAAGGCAAAAGGGGACGCCTAGCTTGGAGACATTTGAGTTTAATTAAATATTTCACTTAAATCTTTTAGTGAAATATTTGCAAGTTATATATTTGCATTTTATTAAATTATATTTCCACATATGGGTTGGAAATGAAATGCAAATGAAATTTGGAGAAAAGGTGAAAAGTGAATTTCATTTAGGCACCCTAATTGGAGGGAAAAGAAGATTTGAATTTGGAGACAGAAAAGTTATAAATAAGAGACTTGGCCTTCAATTGGATTATCTATTGTTGCTTATCATATTGTTATGCTGCTGAAATGCTTTTAGAGCTTGCTTCGAGGAATGCATACCTCCTAGTTCTTTCTCTTGGTTTCGTGCTTGAAAGATAGCACCTAGCTGAGTTTCCAGAGACTGCTTCTCATCCAGACTAGCAGACAGAGCATCAAGGTTGAAGATTTTAGAGATTTGTCAGTTTTACATTTGCTGGTTAGGGTTTTGCTGAAATAGAAATCTGCTCATAAGTCCATGCACGATTTTTTGGTGGTTCTGGGTATTGGCCCTATGCTTTAGTCTACCTTGGGCGCCCCTCCTTGCAATTTTTCAGATTTTTTAGAGGTGTCTCGGATTTTGTCTTGTTGGTAGAACATTTTTGGAGGTTGTACCTTCTTTGAGGTTGCATTGGAAAGTGTGCATAAATAAATCACTACTATTTGGAGGAGTTTCTTGGCTTGGTCTTGGTCGCTCAACTCCTAGCTCTCATTTGCATTCAGTTCCACATCATTCGGAGGTGTTTTGACGAAGTTCAAAGCATTTTGGTGATTCTAGGGCTTGCTGGTATGAATTTTCTGATTGCTGCAATTTTATATCAGACCTGATATTTTAGCCCCTTTTGCTATATTTCATATGTTGGATAGCTTGTGCTTGTTTGGAGTTCATTTCCTAACATTTTGGAGATCATTAGTTATCTATATCTCATTGTATTTGCAGATTGTTCATCATATTGTAACGCTGAATCAGTAGTATTGATCAGCTCTTTTACGTTCTGCACTTTACATTTTGTATCCCCACTTTAGTGGAAGAGGATGGCTTTGCCGCCTAGTTTACTTTCAGTTTAATCACTTTCATTCCCACGGTTGTGGATGCGACTGGCCCTTGCTCAGTCTACATTGTATTTGCTTTATGTTTCTCCGGCATATGATAGCGCCTTTTCCACTTTGGGTTAGGAATGCACATGCTTGGCGTTGAGATTATTTTACTTGCATAGCATCATTGTTAATAGAATCTCCGCCATATGGTAGTGCCTTGCCCACCTCGGGTTAGGAGTGCACATGCTTGGCGTTGAGTTTACTTTCTAGTACTGCATTCTTTACTAGTGATACTCCGCCATATGGTAGCTACTTACCCAGTTTGGGTCGGAAAGCACATTCTTGGCGTTGAGGCTCTTTCCTTAAGTTGCTGGTTCGATTTGAGCTAACCCTAACGAGTACTTTGGTGCTGTTGTGATCATCTCAAAGTTTGAAAAAAAAATTGGGTCGGCTCATTACATCGAGACTCACCAAGTCTTGGTGAGTCCAAGTGAGTCTAGGCGAGTTCTGTAACTATGGTGTTAACATTTTTATTTGCAACTTTTAGTGTGACAAAAAATGAAACATGTATTGTAGAACTATTCTTCAAATTAGAAATGGAAGCTCCTTGTAACAAAAATAACCTAATCTATACAATATTTTTTGGGGTGGTTCAAGCATAGGAAACAAAAGTAAAGGTGTGTATTTAAGTATGCAATATAAGCAAACTTCAAGTACAATTTATATTTTTAATTCTCAAGTTGGGGCACTAGGCAATTTATCACTTCTTCTCAAGTTGAGAGTTTTTATGTTTTTTGATTGAAAGTAAACTCTACAAGTAGCATTGTTATGTTGTTTAGCTAAAGACAAAAATTGAGCAGTGCAAGTACACATAAGGCTAGGATCAGTTTAAACAACACAAAAGACTTGGTAAATAGAAGAGAGGAATGACATATAATGGTACTTGACCTACTTCATTGAGACTCACAATATAAAAATCAAAATTAATAGTAAAAACACTCCAATTCACTTCATGTACACACAAAAGATGTTATGAGACAAAGGTAGTAATTGCATTCAAAATTGAAACAACTAACATAACATCTTGTGCAATATAAAACTTCCAACAATAGCTAAGCAATAGGACACAACACACTTCATCATCAATTTGAGAAAATTAGGCATTAACAAATTCTATTTAATGATATTGAATGCATAAACTAAATGCCCAAAGAACTTATGTACAAGAGTTTACAAGGTGTTGCATGAAAAGAATAGAAAAGCTAACTACAACTTCTAAGCTAGGAATAGTTTTTCTTGCATGCAAAGAAAATTTTATTATGAAATTTTGTTCTCAAATACCTAACTCCAACTCAAGAAATCTTTAGATAGATTCTTGACGAGGATAACTCAACTACTAATAGACCTTTTAGAAGGTCATCTACAAGTAGTGAATTTATAAATATCTGCAAAAAATTAGACTTCCTAGAATATGCTTATTTTGTCAAAAATGGGGACAACTAAAAATTTAAAAATAGATATATTGACAATTGGCGTTGGAGGTTATTTTGATGAAGTTTCTTCGTTTTGACCATGGCAAATCTCTGAAAAAGTCTTGAAACTTTGACAATTCATTCTTGGCGATTTGAATCCAAAAGTTCTTATTGTTGGATTTTGCATCAAACCTCGGCTGAAAATTGCAACCTTGAATACTTTGAAATCTTCCTCTCTAATCACGTATATGACCTAGCTGATTTTCTTTTTGTATTGATTGCTCCTATAAATAGTTTTTGCTTCTACTTGAAAATTCACACCTATTCATGGAAAAGTGTACCTATAAATAGTTGCACAACGAACTTCAAACTTAGAAAACTTGTTCTTATATCTGTAGGTGTTCACTAGTATGTGTAATCATAGGTTTTGAGATTTGTCTTTGAAAATCAGTTTACCTTTGTATGGTATGCCCTAATAACAAGGGACTCGGATTTTGATTTCGAAAATTTCATATATCTTCATAAGGCTTTGTGCGATGATACTTTTCCTGCAAATTTTAAATTTAAACTTTTTGTTTCTTCCATTTTGGCACACACTTATTCCTCTTGTCACATTCTTTTGAAATTGAAATTTTGTTTTGCCTTGTACTAGTGCATAACTATTCGTATACTTGTGGATTTGGGTTCAAAAAATGTGTCTTCATGTATAGGGGAACATGACTATGTGTACAAACACATTTTTAAACCATTCCCAGTTGGCCATATCAAAGGAACGACTATAGACCTTTAAACAAATGTTTTTTCTTTTGAAAATTGTTGACCTATATCATGGAATGTGACTATACTTTGTAGGAGCAATTTTGACTTCAAAATTTTATTCATGCTTGCCTTTAGATAGACAACTATTAACCCAGCTTGCCTTAAAATTATTTTTCCTCTTAATGGCACACCTATGTCTGTCATCTACAAATTTCAGAAAACCTAAAACATGTTCTTGCCCAAAGGCATGCTTCATTGTGTTATCATGCAAATTTTAACTTAGTTGAAATTATTTTATCCTTGTTTGGAGCGAACTATTCAGTTGTGATGCAAGTATTTGGGCCTTAATGAATTTTGTGTCATTTCTTCTTCATCTCGACTCAACTGTCTACCTAGGTGAATGTGTTTGAGAATCTTTTTTATTGATCTTGCAAATAAATGAATGGGAGACAACAAAAACAAAATAGAAGACCGTGAGAAGGTTTGGAAACATGATTCACAATTTGACATAAAATCAAGGATTTATCTTGAAAGTTGGCACGTTACAAAATATTTCTATGGGTATAGCAAGAGAAAAAGGAAACTGCAGGTTGTTTCTTGCTGATCCAGCAAATCACTCTTGTTTCGAGATTGAACACATAACCTAATGTAGATTTTCTATCATCCATTGATCCAACCCCATCCAAGTATGAATATCCATATGGCCGAATCTCCTTACGTTTTCCATATATAATGCCAAAGTTTGATGTTCCTTTCACATATATTAGCACCCTATTTGCTGCTGTCTGATATTTTTCTTTTGCAGGTGTCATAACTTGAGAGATATTTTTGATTGCATAGCTCACATTAGGATTTGTGGCTGTAAGATAGATTAAACTGCCAACTAGTTGATAGCAGAATGATTTATCTATTATTTTTGAATCAGTCTTGGTTTAAAGTTTTAGCCTTGTCTACATAGGTTTAGATAACATTTTACAGTTTTCCCTCCTTAACTTGCCTAGCGAACTTTTGGCATGTCTCATTTCTGAACTAAAAATATATTTATTTGTTTGGCAAACTTCTACACATAAGTAATAAAATAGGAAGTTTAAATATATCATTTTAAAGGATAAACATACATTTGATTTTACCTTTGCAATTACTCCAGCCTCATACTTTCATTGATGATATCATCTACATATATCTTCAAAATCACTATATCACTATCCCTGCATTTGATGTATAGGTTGGTATCCAAAGGACTTCTTTTGAAACCTTATTTAACTAGATAATGTATAAAGGTCGAGAAGCTTGTTTCAAACCATAGACAGTTTTCTTCAATCTACAAGCTAGATGTTCCTGTCTTAGAAGCTAAAATCCCTATGATTGTGTTGGCGTTTAAATTCGCACCTCTGGAATGCGTATTTGAAACGGACAGCTATGCACAGATAAACTGCTCTTCAAATTAGGAGGGGAAGCTCCCTCTTGCTGATGGTGTTGAAAGAAAGTAAACTAAGAACTAAGCTGCCTATCTTTTTGATTAGCTTAGAGCACAAGGTTTAATAAAACACAAATGCCGCAGCTGAGATTTTCTATTTTGAGAACTTCAACTACGACTAACTTAAACTAGAGACGTTTCTAACTTCTCAAGTAATAGCAGAGCAAGAGAAACTAGAAATGAACAAAGGTAGATTTTTTGACAAAATACTTTAATAACCTCTCTCTCAACAAACACCTACACACTTCACTGTAAGTTGAAATCAAGATCATAAAAGCATAACATAAATAACGGAAATATGAGATTTTGGATCAAGGCAAAGGAGGCTCATGATTTTATTACTCAAATCTCTGGAACATAACTCACTTCTAACATGCCTGGAACAAGAAATTGCAGCTAAGGAGGCTTGCAATCTTGTTCTTACACACTAGAAACAACAATCACACTAACTCCTTGTTGGCTAAAGAGGCTCAACAATTTGCTTATCACAACACAATTGAACAATACTCGAATAACAAATAGAAGGCACAATAGGCTAAGCGTTTTGTTCTCACTAGCACGGTTAAAGAAACTAAATGAACAAAGGCTCTTATTTATAGAGACGTTGTATAGGGAACCTCTAAAATCTCCTTTTTGCTTTCTATAATCTAGGGCTTGCCTGCCAAGTGTTTTATTACTAAATCTAGAAAGAAGATAACAACTAACACCTAAGAAAGCAGAAAAAGCGGGAAACGCCAACTATTACATTTATCTTCTTTCTCTTCTCAAAGAATGGATAAGAATCGTTCCAAGAATAGAAAGAAAGCTTCTAGATGAAAGCCGCTTTAAAGCTCAATCATATCCGCTAAAAAGTAGGAAACTGTGTCCTAGTCAAGTGTATTGATATTATCTAAGGCAATATTCTAATTCTCCAAGATCTCCTCGCCTTCTGTGATCAAACTTAGAGAATCTTTCACTTCTTCAGTTGCTTTATGAGTTCTATTCTTGACAAACATCGCTGCCCGAAAAGATGACTTACTAATTGATAACTTGGCGGCTCTGCAACTTTATGCTTCCGACTCTTCTCTTGATTTCCAACAGAAAAGGATTGCACAACTCTTTTCTGATACCTTTCCCTTTTCTCATATCACACCTCCTCGTTCTTTAGCCGTAGATGATGAAGTTTTGACATAGTGCTGATTTGGTCTTAAATTGAGGGAGGTAATTCTATATTGAAAAACCTTGAAGAATGATCAGAACTCAGCTTTACATCGTGACAAGTTTTGAGCAACTTTCTATTTTAGAATGCTGGTTTATCTCAAAATGCATAAATTTTTGGGAATTTATCCAGATATGGGTTTCTTTAGAATTAGTTGCAAGACAACCTTATCGGCCCGCTTTTAAGTGCAAATCTTTGAATTTTGATCAAAAGCAGCAAAACCCTAATTTCTTTGAATTTTTTTCACCAAAAAGCCGGCACTCTAGGGTTTCGCTCGTAATATGACTGTGAAATGGACCTTGATTAGATTTGGTAAAACTCCCCGACTTCCGCTGGATCTAAAAAAAGCGTACTCAACCCTAGGTTTTGAAACTTCTTTGAAAAGTTTGATATGGGTTTTCTACTTAAGATTGTTTGGAAAGGACCCAGATGGTTGAAATTTGAATGCACTAAAGTTTTTATTGACATGCAAAATAAAAGCACTTGCTACAACATGATGAAGTTCTTGAAAAATTCTTCAGAAGGTTGAGACAAAAAGACCCAGATGACTGAAAAATGGAATGCCTTGGCCTTCTCCTTGAAAAATTCGATCTTCTGGATGACAAAGCTTGTAAAAGCAAGGGTTTATGATTGCTGATTTGAAAAATCTGATGTAAAACCAGCAACTATGGATTCTTGAATCACAAAAATTCTTCAAACTTGCTGCTCCAACTTTCTCCTCTAGATGCTACCTGCAAAAATAATGAAAATAACATGAAAGAGAGGTGTTAAATAGACTTAGGGTTTTTTTTTTGCTTGTTTTTGCTTTTTATTTTCAAAACCCTAAACCTCAAATTTCATTGAACTTGGACTCTTCACTTGGCAATTTTGAAACTTTTGAAAATCCTCAAAAATTTCTAAGGCATGAAAATCTGGGGCGCCCTTCTTCACCTAGGGCTTCACTTTCCAAAGTTAAGTTAGTTTATTTTTAATCTTCAATTTCTTCATTAGCTTCTCTTCCACAGACGATCTCGTCAAATTTTGGGCTCCAAGCGTCGGATCGACTGACGGTTGTGCTCATCGCGAAGCTATCGAGATTTTGAGAGGGGTCTTCTGGGAAAGATTTTGTCGAAAAGTGGAATTTGACCCCTCAAAAGCTTGGGCGCCCTTCTTGACTTGGGGCACCCATTTCACCCAGAGTTAGATTTTTTTTTAAAACTTTTCTTGTTTGCATCTGAACTTTGAAATTTAGCTCTTGTCGGACCCTCCGTTTGGCGCTTCAGATCTTG
>VDFB02372031.1:0-12218 GCA_007258455.2 Sequoia sempervirens
ATCTTGCATATTGAATTACATTTTTTTTTGCATTAGAATCATATTAAAAACCTGAAAAACATAAAAATTTTGCATATTGGGACTCATTTGCCACCTAGGGCGAATCAATCCCTCTACACCCTTTTAGATAGTAATCTCAACATCTTTCTACCATTTTTTTGCATTATCATTTCCTATTCTTGCACTCTATTTTTATTTCCATATTCTCTATTTTTATTCCTTTCTTTCATTTTATTTTGCTTACATCATGGAATTTTTCTTTAATAAGTTTTGGAATTCATTAAAATCATTGATTGATATGTCCAATTGCACCTTTGGTTGTGACCCTAATGGCATGGAACTTCCACATGCTCTCTCAACTCCTCACAATTGTCCTCCTCGTGATGTAGAAATCATTGGAGAAGATGATGTTAGCATGACTAAGTTCTATAATGATTGCTTTGATAACCTAGAAAAAAATGCAAACTTTTATCCTTCCATGAAATCACAAGACCTTCCTCCTTTTACACCTCCTGGTCATTTTTTTCTACTTACATCTTGAAACCAATGATGGACCTAGGATTCCTCCTCAAGAGAACCTAGTTCCTTTCCTCAAACACAACCATATCCATATTACAACCATCAAGTAACCAACAATCTAATCAACCTTGAAGAAACATATTGTATAGGCTTTACTATTTTAAGTAAACAAGGTTGTGACACAAAAAATGAGCATAGCATTCATCAAATTCTTTACCAAACTTCAATAGAAGCAAAAAAAACAAGATTAGGATATCAAGATCCTTCTCATCCTTATAGACATCCTTTGTAACCTAGAATACTTCAAGATTCTAGTACAGTGATCTTGAATGCTCCTCCCAACCTAAAAATTCCCCTTCCATGTGAACAACCATTTTCTCCTTCTAATGCTAAGGATGATAGGATCCCTAGGGGTCCTCCTCCTCCTTCTATTCATGAAAAAGGAGAATCTAACAAGAGAAAATGACCTTACAAAATGAAGAAGATAATGTTTCCCACACATCCTCCACCTGAATGTGAATGAAGACTACAATTACTTTTAAACAAAGGTCTTATACTTGGTATGTGTAGGATCATCATGGAAAAAACAGGCCCTTAAGTGGTAAAAATTTCAAAAAGATTAGTGTTAAGCAACTTGACATAAAAATTTGAATAAGGTCTATATTATTTCAAAACTATAAAAATGGCAATTGTAGAAAATTGCATGTAGTTCTAAACCACCAGCCTATTTAAAAAATAAATAAAACCCTACTGGTGAAAATCTTGAAATTCCCCAATGCAATAATACTCTAAATTTTCAGGAAAAATAGCATGTGTATGTCCTGACCTAATCTTCTAAATCCATAATAAAATTATAACTGCTTTTATAAGATTCTTATATATATGAGACTCCAGCGAATCTGATGCATTTATATTTTTTAATTTGCCTACAAAATAATTAATTTATGAATTTTTATTACAACTTTTAAAATATAAAATCGGGATAACTGGAATTGAATTTAACTTCATTAATAAACCCGCTTTGAAATTAATTTTAACCGGTGAGCGTGGAAGAATGTGATGCACGCTTCAAATTCAAAAAACTGATAATGTTTGAAATCTATGCATGCTTTTCAATCAATCTATCGATCAAGACTTTAGTCATAATTTAATAGAAATGAATATTACTCTATTTCTAATAGAAAATGAATATTAATTATTTATTAAATTCAAATTAAATCATAATTTATATTGGTGGAAAGTTGATAATCTCCTCTAAAAACCCTTTTCGTTTCATCAATTTTGGGTAAAAAAAAGTCGTCAGCCACATACCCTACAAATACCCATAATATTGCCACTTTTTGGCCCATCATGATCCTGCACATACCCTACTCTTACCACCTTCCAATAGGTTAGTTATTCACTCTCTTGATTCCCATATACCTTTTTGCAAATATCATCATATTATTGGGCATAAAAGGAAGCATGTCATACTTTGAATGAGATGCTAGAAAAGTATCACTTCACTAATACTGATTGTTTTCCTCTCATCCCTTAAAGCACCATTACCCTCTCATGCCATAGTTGTAGAATTTTCAATTCTCACTATTATGTGATCCTTTCTTTCTTTGAACCCTTGGTATCATGCTTGTTTTACACTTGTGCATACAAGTAGTTGTTAGCCTTTGATCTTATAGTGCACTTGTCTTCGTATTTTAACTATGTTATTCCTTTTCTACTTAGCCATTTAAGATTTAGAAACCAATAACTTAGTTAATAGTTGACTTACATCTACATTACTTGTTCCTTTTTGTTTTTCTCCTTTTATGTGTGTATCATGTTCCATCATATCGTGTGTTTGATTCTATTTGTCATTGTACACTTCTTCTATTCATATCTTTATTCTTCTATATGTTGTATATCGCTTTTTGCCTTGTTTTCCTTTTCCTCTCTGTTTTGTGTTCTCCTTTGGGGATGACGCAAAGTGTAGAGATGCCCTAAGTCTCTTCCATGTTGACCCAAATGGTCTTTGTCTTTTTCCTTTTTGTTTTGTGTTCTCCTTTTGGGGATGACGCAAAGTGTAGTGATGCCCCATGTCTCTTCCATGTTGACCCATAAGGTCTCTTTTTTATTTTCTTTTCTTGTGTTTTTACTTTTGGGGATGATGCAAGGCATTGAGACTACAATGTCTCTTCCATGTTGACCCATAAGGTCTCTTTTTCATTTTATTTTCTTGTGTTTTTCCTTTTGGGGATGATGTAAGGCATTGAGACCAAAATGTCTCTTTCCTGTTGACCCAAAAGCCTTTTCATTTTCTTTTGTTTTCTCTTGTGTTTTCCTTTTGTGAAAAATCCAAGGCATCAAGACTACAATGTCTCTTCCATGTTGACCCGAAATGAATCTATGTTTTCTTTTTTTTCGCTCTCTATATGTCATTCTTCATATTCTATGTATTCAGGGAATGATGATAGTTATGTGCTCTTTCATAAAAACATTGCACCAAAGAACATACTGACCCCAAATCCATAGATTCCCCACGTGTTTGGTGTGTTTTCTATTTTGGGAAACTCCTTTCTTTCTTCTTTCTTTCTTTCATTTTTCCTTACACTTTAAAGGAATTGCTGCCACATTGTTCTATGAGCAATTACTTAAAGTAGAGAATGAAATAAAATGCAAAAATAAAACAAGCATATAAGAGCTTAACTTGAAAGCCCCATGTCAAGGAAAAATGAAAACAAAGAAAGGACACCAAACACAGGGGATCTATGGATTTGGGGTCAATATGTTCGTTGTTGCAATGTTTTTATATGAAAGAGCTCAGAATTGTCATCATTCCCCAATACATAGAACAAGAAGAATGACACAAAGAGAGCAAAACAAAGGAAAATGAAAGTCCATTTTGAGTCAACATGGAAGAGACATTGTGGTCTCGACACTTTGCATTGTCCCTAAAAGGAAAACACAAGCGAAAAGAAAATGGAAAAGGACAAAGAAAATGAAAAATATTTTGGGTCAACATGAAGGAGACATTTTAGTCCCACGCCCTATATCCCAAAAGCCTAAAAAATACAAAACAAAAAGAGAAAAACAATGACTTGTGGTCAACCTGGAAGAGACATATGGCATCTCTATGCTTTTGTGTCATCCCCAAAAGGAGAACACAAAAATGAAAAGAGAAAAGACAAGCACTGGCTTTGGTCAACATGGAAGAGACATAGGGCATCTCTATGCTTTGCATCGTCCCCAAAAGGAAAACACAAAACAAACAAACAAACAAAAAATTTAGAGCATGACAAATAGAAGAATATAGGTACAAATAGAAGAAGTGTACAAAGAGAGAATATCAAACACATGATAAGGGGGAAGACAATACACACATAAAAAATAAAATTAAAAGATAAAAGTAAAATGGCTAGTTAGGCAAATGCAAATCAACCATCTAATAGGTCATCCACCTCCCAATCATGTTCAGTGTAATGCGAGGGTGGTTAACTATCTAAAGGAATAATTGGAAGCTTTGAACTAGGAGTCGTACTAGGTTCTTCACTTGGTGGAGAGGATGTGTCATTTAAGCTCATTGTAGATAAAAATAAAGAATTTAAATCGATATGTGCTTCTTAATCAATTTTGGAAATTTTTGCATCGTCATCACCATCATCATCATTATCAAGATTTATGACAATAGGAGGACTAAGGATGATTTCTAAATATGGATGTAGAAAAAGCTTAGGTTATTGAATTGGTTCAATTTGATATGATTGTTGCACTGGACTGCCTTTTGGTAGGTGAGAGGAAGGAGGGTTGTTATCTATTACTTCTTTCAAAGTTAAAGGTTGATTTTCTTTTTCTTCTTCTATGTGAGATTGACAAGGAAGGAAATGATGACGATGCCTATGTTCCCTAGCACTGTGGTTCTGTTTAATTCTGTTTTGGAGTTTTTGAGGTGTAAGATTGTAAGATTGGATGCAGTCATCATAGGTTCTGCTACTTCCAAAGAGGGAAGAATAGAATAAATTGAAGAGGATGGATCAACCACTTTCTCTTTTGTTTTGTAAAATTGCTTAAGGCGAGGAGGTTGAGCGGTGATTGTTTCATACTCCCTTGGTCATTTAAATAATGGCAAGGAAAGCTCAAGTGGTGATTGTTCAGGAGGTTTTATGGACTGCTCAATGTCAGACTCAGGTTGAAGCATGGTTTTGTATATGATAGGGGGTGTATAAATGGGTTGGGATGAGTGACAAAGAGATAATTTAGCTATCTTTTTAGCTTTAAACTTTTCATAAGCTATGAAAAATAAATCTTTGCAAGAGGTGATGGGTTCCATAAGTGTAGGCCAAAAGGATTCCAATGAGAAGTTACCTTTGGAAGATAAATTATGAAAGCCACTATGGTGTATGGTGACTATCTCATTGTCATGTGGAAACTTCAAGCATTTATGAACAACTGATGGGACCGCTTTCGTTGAGCGAAGCCAAGGGAGGCCTAGCCAAAAATGAAATTGGTCAGATTGTGGAATAATTGAGAATGTTACTTCCAAAGTCTTAGGTCCTATTTGTAATGGTAGCACGATTGATCCAATCATAGGGCATGCGAAACCATTATGTGTTTTAATCCATGCAATGGGTTTATTGTAATCATCTTGATATAATTTGTGTAATACCAAAAACTCTTTTGTGATCACATTCTCACCACAAGCGAGATCTATTAATATCCGATTAGTGGGTTTATTATATATTCAAATAACAATGTAGAGAGGACCATCCGGAAGCTTTTGGAGTATGTCTTAAGCAGAAAAAGTAATATCAATGAATTTTGTGGTTTGGCCCTTATGAGGGATAACGTCTATCATAGCCACAATATTATCCATAGGACTAGCTTGGGTAACAATAGGATTTGTATCATGTTGTTCATTATTGGTATCAACAATCATTACATCAGGCTTCAAAGGTTCACTAGCCTTGAAAAATGAAGTAGTATGTTTTAGCATAGGATTGGTGAAAATTTGTAAATTTTGGTTAGGAGATGCAATGCACTTATTGCCTTGATCATTAACACCCACAATGGTCAATTCACCCAAATCAATGAGGTCTTGAACTAAATGTTTAAGATGCTTACAATGTTCGATGTCATGGTCATTTCAATGATGAAAGTGAAAATAAGCTTTATGTTTAAATGTAGATGGTGATGGTTGATTTGGATCAAGTGGTCAAATGGGTGGAAAAGTGAGCATGTATTTTTGGATTAATCAGTTCATTGTTTGATGGAGGGTGTCGGGTAAAGTAGTGAAATGTCAGTTCGGATCTCCATAATGATAAGGCATGGTTGTCCTAATAGCGGCCACTTGATTTAGAATGGTTTGGGGTGGTTGTGGTTGAGGTTGAGGAGGTAGATTGAATTGTAAAAAGCCTCTATTGGGTTTGCAGAAGTTTTGTGTGTTGTTTCAATATTGATTGGTGTTTTTGGGTTTGTCAATTTAGTTGGAGTGGATTTTGAATCACGGTTTGAAGCCAAATTTTGGTAGTCACATCATGTTGTACATCAATGCATGAATGAAGGTAATTTCATCATGGTGAATTTATTCTGAAGGTTGGTCTACAAATTTTCAATAAACATCTTCTAGAGATGTGCATCGAGAATTTTGACATCAATTTGAGCATATAAGGATTGGTAACGTGAGATGAAATCTATCGCTTTTTCATCTGTGTTTTTTCTACATCTCATAAGGTCGGCCATTGTATTTATAGGTGTCATGTGCACTTGAAAGTTACTAATGAAAGCATGCACCAATTCATTGAATGATCGGATGGAATGATTATGCAAGTTGGAAAACCATTCTAAGGCAATGTCCTTCAAAGTCCTTGGAAAATTTTTTGTTAAAATTTTATCGTCAAGGACAAAGTCACTACACAAAGTGGTATAGGCATTAACATGATTGATAAGATCTCCTTTTCCTCCATATTTCTTAAACCGAAGCATTTCTATCCCTTATGGCATCGGGGTACATACGATTTCTAAGGATAAGGGACTACTATGGACATGATATGTTGTTGGAGTGGATTGACCTTGACTAATGTTGGAAAGTTGATGTTGCATAGATGAAATGGTAGTGAGAAGTTGTGTAAGAAGAGGATCAGGGTATGTGGGTTGAGGTGGAAGGGAAAATGGTGATGGAGTGTAAGTGATGTTGGGATAAGTGAAAGGAATGCTAAGAGTTGTGAAATTAATAGAAGGGACTTGCGATGCCACAAAGGAATTAGGAATGCTAGTGGAAATTGGAAAAGAAGTAGCCTAATGCATAGTTATATGGACTTGTGGATTCATATAAGTTGGGATGGAAGCAATGGTTGAAGGAGGAGTAACTTGAGGTGCTCATTGGCTTATAGGAGTAGTTGTGGATTGAATGTTTGAAGAGGCATGTTTATTGTAAATCTGAACAAATATCTTCATCACTTGCAATCCATCATCACTTTCAATCAAAAGATGAAGATTCTCAATGGAAGGTATGCTAGTTGTAGAAATGTTTTCAAGTGAAAAATCTTGTTGTAAATGTGCAAAGTCTTCGTGAATATTAATGAACTTTTTCTTGAGAGAGGAAATTGGTTTGGTTGTCAACATGCATGGGATGGAAAGGTGAAGGAATGGAAGTGGTATTGTTAGGGCCTAATGTACCATTGTCCATACTAGGAGTAGGAGCTCACGAGATCCCAAGATCCACAATGAAAGTGCTATCATGGGATGCCATGAGTCTAGAACTTCGTCTCTCTAAAGTATTATCAATAGGGCACCAAACACTCATGCAAGTACCACAAAGGATGGGTGAAGGCCAATGTAAGCTAATATAAAAGTTTTAAAATTCAAATAACATAAAATCTGATAACTATAATAGAGAGATAACTACAAAAAATAGAAATGCAGAAAAATGGCCAAAAAATGCTAAAAATGTTGTTTAACAAGTGTAGAGGGACTGATTCTCCCTAGGTGGCGAATGAGTCCCAGTATGAAGTTTTCTTTTAGTGTTTTTTAGAAATTTGAAGATGATTTAAATGCTTTACTGTATCCAATTTTCAAATGTAGAATGCGGATTTTGATTTTTTTAATTGGATGTAATGCAAAAGTGAAATCTAGATGAAATTTTCACTAATGCAAGATGAAAATTCCTAGAATGCAATCTTAATTGAATACTAATGAAAATGGAAATTAAGATGCGATATGTGAATGCAATAATAAATTCAAAGTGTTCAAAAATTGGGTTCTCCAAAAAGAAACATAGAATTTTGGGACCTATGGACTACTCTTGCACTTCTAGGGTTTTTCACCTAAAAGGAGAGAGATAGGGCCAAAAATGCTAATGATTCATTCAAAGTAGGATTTGTGTGATATTATATGATGTAAATAAAGTTAACTAAATGCAATAGATTAATGTAGATGACTAAAAATGAATGCAAAGGTGTAATTACAACTATGTTTGAAAATGCATTGTGATATGCAAACAACTATATAAATGAGATGGAATGAAACAAAGTGCACCTGGGAATAATGTGATGATTCTGGAATGTTCAAAATTTTGTTGAAATTCATTGATTTTTCATAGAGGGACTTATTCGCCCAAGGTGGCGAATTAGTCCACCTACTGGTGAAAAACTGTCAGGAACTGGTTTCTGTCTGTCAAAATCTAAAATTTGAAAAAACTCAAGTTTCCACTGCTAAGGTGGGACTCATTCACCATAGATGGAAAATTAGTCCTTGCCAAAAATTCCTAAAAGCCTAGGACAAAATTTTGCAACGCAAAATGTAAGAATGTTTGCTTATGGGGTTGCCAAAGTCAAATATGTAGAAAATGGACAAATAACTCTCTCTAAGCTTGATTTTGACTCAAGTTCTCTTGAAGAACCTAGTTGACATTAAAATCACTCTTCAACACCTAATAACCTATCAAATCTACAAACAAAGGGCTTCAAACAAACAAGCAAAAGGGGAAAAATGATTAGGGGTTAGTGAATAGGGGTTTTCCTTGGTCAAACCCCACTTTTGGTAATCAAACCCTTGAAAAGATAATGAAATGAAAGAGAAAGATAAAATAATAACATGCAAGTGCTATCAACTTACCTAACTCTTGATAATGCAAGTCTGAAGTAATGTCAATGGCTACTTCAAAGTGCTTGAAAAGATGTTCTAGAATGCTTGAATGCTTGAAATATAGGATTGAATGCTTGAATGAGTGAGAAGATTGTAGGGGATGTAAAATGAGGTGAAAATCACTTATTTATACAATTCTTGTGCCTTAGTATCCATTCATACCTCATCACAGGCTGAGATCAAGTGATTTTGAATAAAATTCTAAAAGGAAATTTGAAATATTTTGAATTTTGGGACAAGGGGGACTCATTCGCCACCCATAGCGAATGGGTCCCACCTAGGACCTAAAAGCATGTGTCGGGGAAAATGTTGTGTTAAATGTTATTTTTCAAGATAATATGCAAAGATACACTTAATTACAACTTATGAAGGAATAAAGGGACAAAATTTAAAGCATGAGAAGGGTGTAAATAGTGAAAATATGCCTAGAAGAGTGTGAAAGCTTGTTACAAGACTTTACAACACTTCAAAATAGGGCTTGTTGATGAGTGAAAAGGTGGTTTTTAGGTGAATTGCATTAAATAGAGTCTAGAAGAATGTAGAAATGTATTACAACACTTCACAACACCTTCACAAGACGTCGTTCTTTTAGTTTTAGTACCTAAATATGCATGTTCAAGCCATGTCACAACATAAAATCATAGCAACATAGTTCCAACACCATGAAACAAGACCTAAAAGGCCATGAAAATGACAAGAGACCATTTTTCTATGGCACAACATTATGGACCTGTTGTTGAGTACTTTGTAATTGATGTCAGGGTGTATAAGTTGAAGGTGGTTTTTCCAAGTGTTATTATTCAAAAAAGTATTAAAATTGTTGATTCTAAGTTATATTGAGAATTGTATATATATATGATTTTGGTGTTAATGTATATGAATTATATGGAGGTGTATTCAATTTATCATCTTAATGATCTATTTTGGAATTTCTTAATAAAATATCACATATTATCTTTTGCATTGGTTATTCACATACATTTTAAACATATTCTAGCTTTTAAATTATGTGCATTCTAATATTTAATCCACTAAATCTATTGCTAACACTTAAATAACTTTGGAGAAAAAGTGACATCACATTTGGTATTAGAGCCTGATGATCATAGCCTAATTTTGTGACTTGTGATTATTAAATTGATTATAATATTTCTTTTAAGTCATTCTAATTATGCTTATAAGTATGCATCTAATGAGATACCATTAAAAAATATCAACTTAATTACTAAGATCTATTTATTCATATTTATCAAAATCTCAAAAGGATACATGATGTGCTTTTAACACTTTAAAACTCCTTTTTGAGAATAAATAACTTTAGACATAAAATTTGACTCATTAACACCAAATTCTCAATAATATTATCTATAATTTTTCAATAATTTAAAATGCCTATAATTGATCTAATTGACCTTCTATATTGGAATGGGGACCTTTTAGTAAGTAAAATTCATGAGACCATATATCCTATCGCCTTGTATCATCTTACAATATTGATATTTTAGAATGTGACATTTGTTTTTCCTTAATAAATTAGCTCCTCAAAAGACATATTCATAAGATGTGTCACCCTTATGATATGTCGATTCACTATCGAAACTATTTTATCATTTTAGTTCATTCCTGGCGATGGGAATGACAAAAAAAAAAAAAAATGTTGTGGTCACTATTTCATCAAATACAAAGGTTTGAATGTCGCACAAGTCTAGCGATTGATTACAATGAAAGAATTTTCAAAAGTAACATCCACTCATTTTAACAATGGTGAACAGATTTGATTCCATGTCTGCTTGCTGCATTTCATGGAAGATTTCTAAAGACCCTCTCTGATTCCTTCAACGTGCTTGTCAAGAAATTATCCAGATCATCCCGTGTTGAAATGGCATTGAGCCATAGTAAAATTCTTATCTGAAAATTCAGTCATAGGCCCCTTCACTAAGGAAAACTGGCATCTCATTTGAAAAGGTTGAGACCTTCTGTATCACGGGTTGCATCTCTAGAACACAACATCTTATCACATAGCTATAAAGAGGTAGTTGCATTGTATTTTCAAGTGTAATATTTTTATTATGTCTCAACACACCTACTAACACTGATTTTGCCTCTCTCAATCGTATATATGTGTCAACACTCCTAAAGCAGAATATGAGCATACTATTTGTGAATGAATTCACCAGGGAAACAAACGATGGTCGTATCAAAAGTATGCATATTCCCACATTCTACCTCATCTTATCACATATCTGGTTAGGGATGGTTAAGGACATGTTCATGTTTAGAATACACACATTTAGACTAATGAAAATCCAACGCGGGATTATGATTTTTTCCAGAGCACCACGAGTTGCTATGTGAGCACTCTATTAACATCTTAGAATGGTCTTAGTATTAGATGCATGTCAAGAAAGGAGGATACTAAGGTTCGGCAATGGCCAGTCATGTTTGTGCTTTTAGTGTTTCTATCATGAAACAAGATTTTATGATAGCCAACACCACATGCCACATAAGTATCTTATTATATCTACACTGCTTTTTTAATTACACATCAATCTCCAGATAGCATTCAATTATCTTCTCTAATTTTAAATTCTTTGGATCAAAATTCATGCATAGAGATAACATACAAAAGAATTTGAAAGCAGGATGGCTTTAATCTACGGGCTCTTCCCCTAGAATCATATCTAGAGGTAAAAAGATTAAGGTGTACACCCAACGGAATGCTTACCTTCCAGGTCTTAAAATTTAAACAATAATCTCTTAAATTCACTTTCATTCTCATTAAAAGGGTTGGAAATGGACTTATCAGTGACCACACTTATTTTTGTTGTGTCTATTTTGAGAAAATATTTTTATCATATTTTGTATGTCTATTATAAGTTACATTATGGGCCCACATAACCCATAGGTCCTTGGATTCACATCTTAAACATGGAAAATTGACATTGTGTTTGGAATGAGTTGGTGAGAATAACACCATGTTGTTATAAGATATAAAACCAAATAGGCTCTTAGGTTTAGGAATGGGGACATGTTGAATCTTATATGGGGAGAGACTCTCTATTCCAACCTTTTGTATGATATGCAAGTAGGTTATGTGATGTTTAAATCTTTCACATGTTTCTTTTATAAATCATTTTATTGAATTTCCCTATGTTGTCAAATCTATAAGAAAACAAAATAGGGTTAGTGAAGATTCATATCAATAATTTGTACTTTGTTAGTCGATTTGATCAACCCATTAACCTTGTACAATTGTCATATGCTAATATTATATTTGTACATTGATTTTGATATGTGAAAAGAGGATATTCATGAATACCATCTTGGAATGTATGTTGAAATTATAGATTACTTTTATAAATTATAACTTACCACATAGTATCAATTAAACATGTATAGTAAATATTGTGTGATTACATTGTAATACTTTCATAATTTAAAGAAGTTACATGAGTGAGTAAAATGATAATTTTGAAGGAGAGGATGTTAAGTATATAAATATTATCTTTTGAATTATAAATTCATGATATATTTCATAAGGAATCTATATAGTTCTCATCATAATTTGGATTGAAAAATTGATT
>VDFB02372032.1:0-23544 GCA_007258455.2 Sequoia sempervirens
GATCTTCCATTTTTATCCTCAACCCGAACTCTGAAGTGGCAAAATTTAGGTTTTTTTGTGTCTCAGGGCGGGGATGAGGCATAAGGGGGGGTTCATATGAACCCCTAGGGGTTCGAGCGAACCCCAAGGGGTTTGCTCGAACCCCTTCACTATGCATTTTTTTGTTTTTTTGGCAGAAAAAGTTCAAAGGGGTTCGGTCGAACCTTGGTTCGAGCGAAACCCTTATGGGTTTGGTCGAACCAACAGGTTCGTACGAACCCCCAAAAAACACTTTTTTTTGCCTTGGGGTTGTTTCTTGTGAGTTTTCCTTCCTCACTTGAATTGTAAACCACTATTGTGGCTTCACCTTGTATAATAACTTAATAAATCATTATATGTATAAATTATAAAATAAAATAATATATTCAAGTAAAATTTAAATAAACAATACTTGTGAACTTATATGGGCTATCTCCAAAAAATTGTGATTGGGTACGAGTAATGAAGCAAAATTGCAAGCACAACTCGTTGGGTTGTAGTACTAAACATGCAATTTTTCTTAGCAAGAATAAGATCTCAACTGGATGCCAAAGTACTACCATTGTCACTAAAGGAATGACGACATGTAAGGCTTGAGTATGCTAGTCTTTGATGTCCAAAAAGTACCTTGAGGGAAATTATAAGATATGCACCAACATAATTCAAAATATCTACATCTAAAATAGAGAGATGATAAGTACCACTATTCATTACTTGAGTGTGAAGAGTCACCCCTAGCTACAAGCAAGGCTCAAGAAGGAATGGGAAGAATTGACATTATCTCACATAATTACCATTTTGGATATGAGGCACCTCTTCTAAACTTTTTATCTACAAAATATAAATAAATCTTTGATGAATAATATGATGTAAAACTAGAAAATTCTCACCCCTTCCTACATGGGAATGAAAACTCTATATTAAAAGGAATTCTCACTACCCAACAAATATGGAGTTGATAATTTCCTTAAAAGACTTTCCTTGTATATTTTTCAATGAATCCTCTTTGGTTGATTAGATTGATAGGTTATTTTGTATCAACTCTAATCATGCAAGAGTGCAATAGGCCCCATAATTGGATCAAATGAATATGTGGATTCTAGTGACTATAAACATGAAATTCTTCATCAAAATTTTCCTATTAACCATCATTGACATCCTAGGAAAAATGGATTTGGGGAAAGTTGGCCACTATGAACTATCTATCCAAAGAATATTTTGAGAAGTGGCAATAAAGCGGCAAAAGGATATGATGATTCTAAAGGTAACTATGTAGGAGGGGAAGTATTGAAGTAGGATCTTAGGGAGAATAACTCCCTTTGGAAGGATTTTGTACTACATCAAGAGAAAGGATGATGAAAGGAAACTCAGAGGAATACAAGAAATGCATCAAAGATAACCTAAATATCTTCACAATAGAAATGGAGTCATGCATCAAGGAAATCATTGAAAGAATCATGTATATCTTATTTAGCAACACATGAGGGGGAAATGACTCAAAGGATGAAGGAGAAGATGAACGTACTAATGAAGAAATTGTGAAATAGGCCATCTATAGGCCAAAGTACTATGTCAAAAAATTATGTATCCTTTTTCAATATTTATATAATGGGATTTGTCCCTTTTATATATACATATACATATACATACATACGTATGTATGTATGTATTTATGTTTGCATACATTATATATGTATATGTATATGTATATGTATATGTATATATGCATACATGCATGTTTGCATGCATACATACGTACATACAAACATCATACACAAGATGCCACCAAGAGGGTAACTCCCATTATATACTTGCACACACACACACACAATATAGTATAAGAGTTATATATGTGTACACCCACACATATATTTTAAAACATATTTAAAAATGTATATGTATGTATCTACTTATTTTACTTTAATATTTACTAAATTAATTATATTAATTTGTATGTGTGCATGTATATGTACATGCGAGAATAAAAAAATATAATCAAATAGTTATGAATATATAATAATTCTATAATTTCATTTCATAATAAAGAGATATTTATAATGATCTTATATGCATGGCTCTCCTTTTTTAAAATATTCATTAGATGAATACTTCAATAAATCAAATAAAATGTTTTTATTTCATGATAGCTAGATATATATAATATTTAACGTATTAAAAATATGTTTTATTTTCACAAATTATCCAAACAATAGGATGAATATACAATAACAATTATTATAATTTATTATTTAAATATCTCATTATTTAAGGAAATAATTGCATTTTCAAAATACTTGTAACAAAATAAAATGATTATTATATCCTTATGTTATTCAAATACATATGTAGATAATGAATATACAATTTTGAGATCAATTTATACATCTTATTTTGAGTTTATTTTCTCTAAAAGAGCTTCAATGAAGCTCCAATAAGGACAATCCAATACTTGAAGAGCAATATCTCCACCCAACTAATATGGCCTCATTGAGACATATAAGGCTCTAGAGATCCCTTGAGCAAAGATTATCAAAATTAGGTTAGGATATAGCAAGTGATCCGCCAACAATCGGGTTTACAATCTTTGCCAAACCTGGATTAATCGAACTGATTTTCTTCTAACTAAATCTTCACTTCTGCATTGCACCTATAGTGGCTAAAACCATTGAGGAATCTAAAGATGATGCAAAACTAGGACGGTGACATTCTATCCAGAGATTATAAATATATATCTTTCAAAAACTGGAATCAGATTGCACCCTTTTCCATCTCAAACTCAACTTTTAGTAAACACCATTTCCTTTATGAGTGATGCCTACCTCGATAACACATAACCTTTTCCATGAAGGATACAAAATTCTTTTCTTTCTTTGAATTTGGATTTGTAACTAATATATATCTTAGTGCCTCCAATTTGTTCTATAGTATTCATTAATTTTTTCCTTAATCAAGTTTTGTAAGTCAAAATCCAATTAAATTTAGACATAAAGTGCACTGTGAGCAATATATAACTTTTTGTATGTAATTAAAAATTCCTTTTATCCATTTTGTTGACTGTTGACTTCACATCGGGTCTAATTTCATATTTTTCAATTTTTTTAATAATCTTCTATTTTTCCACGTGCAGAATTGAGAGCTTGATTTTTGGTGAAAAATCTACATTTGCAAGAAATAAAAAAATAAAATATAATAATCAAATTAAATTTAATTAAAATTATAATTTTTTGGAAGCTTATAATAAGGAATACATACTTAAAAAATATTTTTTTTAAATGAATCCATTTGATCCCCCAAAAGGTAAATCAAAAGTGGTTTTTTATCAACATTTTGATAGGTGTAAAGGAGAATATGTTATAGGTATGGTGTAAAACTAGTGGGGTTCTATCCAAGGGGGCTTGGTCTAAGATGGTTTGATCAAAACCTCTTTAATTCAAATCCTTTAAATGGAACTTTTCAAGGCTTAAATCATTATATTTTCTAAAAATATGTGATTTTAGCAAAAATCAACATCTCCCAGAAAGTGTAAACCACTATTGTGGCAGCACCATAGTTAAAACAAAAATAAATGTAATCACATTAAGAGAATATACAAGAATAATAGGAATTTAAACTCACATACTAGCATAACATGGAGGGATAAGTCTCCACTTCAACCCATAACTAAGATATGGACACTATTTCCATTCAATACATAGACAAATGAAGAGATGATACAACCACAAATATTACAAGAATATCATAGTTCAATCCGAAATATATTTCAAATTAGGAATCATGTTTCACTCTAAATCTAAGAGAAATACAAGAATTCAAAAAAAATAACAAGGACATGATTTATCTCTTCAATGAAGCTTCTTGGAGATAAGACTATTTTTTTTCCATGAATCTTTCATTCTTTTAAATCCCAAGCCAAGATACTTGCCAAAGAACTATTTTTCATAATTCTAAAGTAGAATAAAAAAAGAATAAACCATTTAAAAGACTATAGGGCTAGCTTCTAAGGAGTGTGTCATTTCACTCATCCTTACCTTGTGTGAAGGTGACAGATCGCCTCCACCTCACATTTCCATATCTTATTTTGAAACATTAATTAAGTTGGTATTTTCTATTTTCTTCACATGTTTGAAGCACAAGGAATAAGAATGTACTTGACACTAATTCTCATGCATGATACTAAGAAGTTGTCCCAAGTGTGTCCATTGGAATAAGAAGTGCACCTAACACTACTTCTCATATATAATCATAAAAAGAAGAGACTGAGGGGTGAAAAGTCCACTGCCAATCTATCACATGATTAGTTACATTATACTTCATCCAAAGAGGTTATATTGGTTAATTATTACCCAAAATTTATATCCCACAATAATAATGATGAATAGATAATAACAAACATAATATTTTTTATGATTCTTTGTATTAATTAAATTGATACCATGCAAATAATAATTGTAAATTACAAGGGCAAGAACCCGTGGGGGCATTGGTGTTGTGGCCACCAGGGTTCAAGTCTCTGGACTTGTCCCATAATAGTGTTGCTACCGTTGGCAACTAGTGTGGATTCTCATTCTATAACAAACACTCTAGAAATTAAATCTAACTCCCCTTGTTGAACTAGTGTGCCTGGGCCCCAGTCTCTGTTGGCCACCGTGCTCATGGAGGGTGGTTTGTTGTGCATCCAATGGATGTAGTCCCGCTTGTGGCCCCATTGTCCTAGTCAAAAGCTGCCATAAATCAAAAGAAATATAAATTCTCCAAATTCATAAATTAGCTAACTTGATCCCCTAACCTATTATTCCAACTCACTCACAAAGACTTAACTTCTAATGGTCTACTTCCAGAGTAATTTAGTAGTGATTAAGACATATGTATTAATGTAAACTATTGAAGAATGATCGAGATGAAACTCCCTCAACCTTCATCTCAAGAGATACCAATAATGAAGATTATAAAAGAAAAAATCTTTAACATGAGCATGAAAAATGACATTGAACCTTGACTTACCTTGGAGATAGTTGGAAGGGATTCACATAAATTGTTATTGATGATAGAATAATAATTTCATGATGAATTGAAAAATAAAAGGAATTGTAAAGAAATTAGAGATGCAATTTGCTTCTTACATATTAACTTGGAACATTGTTATATGGAGATTGATTCCTTGGCATTTATATCTTTCTTAAGAGTTGTTATAGGGAGGTCAATTACTCAACATTTATATTTCTTAACGTTGTAGTTTAGTGAGATCTTATGCTTATGAGTCATAAAAAAATAAAATATTTTTACATATAAATAATTTAAAACATTAATTAGGAAAGATGAATTATTTTCTTACTATAAAGTAGTTAGTTCTTTTTAGTAGCTAATTTTTTTTTAAAAGAATATTTTTAGGGCTAATGATCTTACAATCTTTAATTATTTATTTCAAGTTTGATGTCTTGAATATTTATTTTGATTTATTTGAATACTTGATAAATTTATCGATAAACAATCACTTGTATAATTCTACCTCCATTTCTCTATGTATAGTTAACTTCCATATTCTAAACTACAATTGATCCACTACTCTAAAAAAAATTTAAATTATGATAAAATTATGCTAATTAGAAATTCATTATTTATATATTTTTTTAAACGTTACAATACATTTAATTTAAAAACACACTAGAAAAAGGTGGTTCTCAAATGGTTACAACATTGTGTTCTTATAAAGGAGATCCAAGTTTAACTTTCTTTTTTGGCATTTCCTACAAATCAAACTTTGATCTACCAACCTTTTTAGTCCTCAAGGGTAGATCAGATAGGCAAGCCATTGGAAAACATGGATGATGGTTGCAAGGTTGTAGGTTCGATTCCCTTGGATTTACCCTTGCATCGATGGAGGATAGCTCATGCAAATAGAGGTTATAATAGTGTGTATTAGGACTTCGCTTTGTGGAGCCCACTAAAAATTGATTTCTTCACTGAAAACATTAAAAAATTAGTAAGTAGCTACATAAGACCATACAAATAGTTATTTTAAATATCTTTCCAATAAAATTAATAATTGATTAATTAATCAATTTAAATAACTATTAATTAATAAAATAAAAGTATTAATATTAATAATTATTTTTAAATATTAAATAATTTAAATACAAATTATATATCATAAACTGTAAAACAATTATAACCGATTTGATCTATAAATAAAATAATGAATATTGATAACGGTAACAAAAGAAAATATGTCACACGGAAGGTATACGAAAGCTTCCTTCAAATTGAACGCATCTCTTTCAGAAGTACACAGAAAACAGGTTTAACAAATATATAAAATATTTGCGGCGCAAAAAAGTCGAAGAAAGAAATAAGAAGTACGCTTCTTTACAAACTTTAACGAATTACGGCCAACCAGTGTGAAGGAGGGAGGAGCAATTTAAAAGAGAAATATGTGCAGGTGGAGTAGACGGCACGGTTGGTGAGATATTCTGAGACATAGTACAATAATTTACGTGTTGACATGAATCATTCTTTATTGCTTGCATTTAAAATCGAGACGCGGGTTCTATAACATTTAGAAAAGGAAGGAATAGGCTTTAATAGAAGCACCACCTTCAACTTCTTTGCAATTTCTCTCACCGCTTTTTATAGATAAAGTTATCATTTTTAAAAGTATGAATGTGATCCAAGATACATCCAAAGTAGGCCTCTACCAAATGAATAAAATATTCAATATCATCATTTGATAAGAATGAAATAGAAGTCACAGATAAAGATGGGGTAGATGACAAAGATTAGGCAATGCCAAACATCAACTGATGACCCTGCAAATACTTGGAATCAAGAAGTATTTTAGTCATAGATAAGAAAATTCCAACACAAGGAGTGCTATCAATTTATCCTTTGCCAATTCTAAATGTGAGCCATCTAATGAAAAATATCATGTAAAAATAATTAGATTTTGAATCAACATAAATATACTGACTTCCTTTTCTCCTCGCCCTTTTTATTTGTATTTTTTCACAAATCTATTAGAGTTAGGATAAAAATTGTGATTTATTTTGAATTTTCATTACTGCAAACACATTTCTTGACTAATTTTGATGTAAAATAATGTATCCAAATGTAGTAATATGTGTATTAAATAAGTTGAAATTACTTGCTCATCATAATCTATTGATTTATGTTTGGTTGCAATAAGACTTTGTGTTTCCTTAGTTTCCACTATAGCCCCTTGATTTAAATGGTAAACATATTAGCCTTTTGGTTATCCTAGTATATCCTTGAGACTTCTATAAATATCTATTATACTTATTGTCGATTCTTGTGTAATTACAATAGGCTTGGTTCTACACTCCTTTTGCTCCACAAAAATCCCTCTACCTTCTCATTGTTTTCTATCTTTTTTATTTTCTCTTATTTTTTAAGTTATAATGAATTTTTACCTGAGTAACAAATACAAAAGTAAAATATTTAATTTCAACATCAATTGTTTTTCTATGTCTATATATTTATCTAATGAGTTATATTATTTCATGCATATTATACACATGACATTAAGCCTACTTAGGTCTCCTCATTAGTGGGAGTTGGCTCACCACCTCTTGTGAGTCTTGATGAAGTTAACTTACCAATCTAGTCAAGTAGTTAGGGGGAGTTAATTACACAATCTTGTCCTCTATTGTGGGTGGCGATTTCTTCCCTCTTCCCTAATAGTACATCTCATTCATGGCTTAATCAATATGTTGATTATGTCCATTTTCATGTAATCTCTTTTGCTTTGTGTATTCTATATTTTTTATTAATCTTGTTGGTAGGAGTGTGAGATTGCTTGACATTCATTGCTCGATTGGTAAAGGTATTTTGTCTAGAGATCCTAACAATATCACATGGTATTAGAATCGATATAGAATTTGGGTGTAAAAATCATATTATCTATTAAGTTAATTCTTTGAAAATGTAGATGCATACACTTTTTATTTATTTATTTTGTTTCCATTTGTTGTGTGACTGTGAGTTCACATAATGCAAAGGAGTATTGACATAGAGGTTGCATGTGATCTTATTGATCTAGTGACTATGTTCTCCTTCAAGCTATTGGATGATCTTGATCTCTTGTCCATTGGTGCATTATGCAAAGGGGTATTGACATGGAGGTTGTTAATGATCTTATGATCATTTTTTATTTATTTCAAATTTGATGTCTTGAATGTTTATTTTGATTTATTTGAATACTTGATAAATTTGTGGATAAACAATCACTTGTATAATTCTACCTCCCTTTATCTATGAATAGCTAATTTCCATATTCTAAACTATAATTGATCTGGACTACTTCAAAAGAACAATCTACATTATGAAAAAATTATGTTGATTAGAAATTTTTGTGTTATTTATAAAATATTTTAAATTCTACATTACATTTAATTAATAAACACACTAAAAAGAGGTGGTTTTCAAATGGTCACAACATTGTGTTCTTATAAAGGAGATCCAAGTTTAAATTCCTTGACTGACATTTTCTAGAAATGAGATAGTCATCTATAAACCTTTTTAGTCCCAAGGGTAGATCAGACATGCAAGCCATTGGAAAATATGGATGATGGTTGCAAGGTTGTAGGTTCGATTCCCTTGGATTTACCTTTGCATGGATGGAAAATAACTCATGCAAATAGAGGTTATAATAATGTGCATTGGGACTTCGCTTCATGGATCCCACTAGATATTATTTCCTTCATTTAAAACATCAAAAAATAAGTAATAAGTAGCTACATAAGGTCATACAAATAGTTATTTTAAATATCTTTTGAATAAAATTGATAATCGATTAATTAATCAATTGATTAACTATTAATTAATAAAATAAAAAATATTAATATTAATAATTATTTTTAAGTATGAAATAAGTTAAAGACAAATTATTTATCACTTATAATATAAAGCAAGTAAAACAATCTGATATATAAATAAAATAATGAATATTGATAACAGTAACAAAATAAAATATGTCACACGGAAGGTATACGAAAGCTTCCTTCAGATTGAAGGTATCTCTTTCAGAAGTACACAGAAAACAGGTCTAACAAATATATAAAATATTTTGCGGCGCAAAAAAGTTGAAGAAAGAAATGAGAAGTACGCTTCTTTACACACTTTAACGAATTACGGCCAACCAGTGTACAAATTAGGAACTAATAAGGTATCAAATTAGTTTGGATTAAATAATAATTAGTTCACAAATTAGGAACTAATCAAAAGTATATGAGGAAGTTATCAGTTAATTTTGGTAAGATCTATAAAATTTAAGTTAATCATGGATCAAATTAGTTAGAGATACAAACTCATATATCTATATAGAGTAATTGTTTTGCAAATACACCTAAAAAATCAATCATATTCTACCCATCAAGACATCACAAAATAAGAATGCATACCAACCCCTAAAACTATCAAATGAAGAGTCTTGAGTGAACACTAAGGAAAAAAGGGGTATGAGAAAATTACATACGCTCCTTGCCACCCTACTTAACTGTCTTATTTTTTTTTTAGGAGCTCGCCAAGTTCACAAGAGCTTCCTCACCATCATAACATTTATAAAAGGAACGAATAGTTTCCAACAGAAGCACCACCTTCAACTTCTTTGTAATTTCTCCCATTGCTCTCTACAAACAAAATTTTCATTTTTTTAAAATCATGAATGTGATCCAACATACACCCAAAGTAGACCTCTACTAGATGAATGCAATATTCAATATAATCATTTATTAAGAATGAACTAAAATTCATAGATAACAATGAGGTAGATGAGAGAGATTAGGCAATGTCAAACATCGACTGATGACCTTGCAAATACCTAGGATCAAGAAGTATTTTAGCCATAGATAAAAATATTCCAACACAAGGACTACCATCAATTTATTCTTTTCCAAATTCTAAATGTGAACCATCTAATGAAAAAGATCATGTTAAAATAATTAGATTTTGAATCAACATAAATAGGCTAATTTCCCTTTCTCCTTGCCCTTTTCTTTTGTATTTTTCCACAAATCTATTAGAGTTAGGATTAGATTAGGATTAAACTTGTGATTTATTTTTGAATTCTTTCATGACTAATTTTGATATAAAATAATCTATTCAAATGTACTGCGATTTGTGTTAAATAAGTTGAAATTACTTGCTAAATCATAATTTACTAATTTATGTTTGGTTTCAATAAAATTTTGTGTTGCCTTTATCTTAATTTCCACTACGGTCCCTTTATTGAAATGGTAAACATGTTAGCCTTTGGGTTATCCTAGTATATCCTTGAGAGTTATATAAATATCTATTATACTTACCGTCGATTCTTGTGTAATTATAGTAGGCTTGGTTCTACACTCCTTTTGCTCCACAAAAGTACCTCTAGCTTCTCATTGTTTTCTATCTTTTTTTTGCTCTTATTTTTCAAGTTATAATAAATTTTTACTTAAGTAACAACTACTACAGTAAAATATTTAATTTCAACATCAGTTGGTTTTTGATGTCTATATTTCTCTAATGATTATATATATATTAATGCATATTTACACATGGCATTAGGCCTACTTAAGTGTCCTCATTAGTGGGAGTTAGCTCACCACCTCTTGTGAGTCTTGAGGAAGTTAACTTACCACCAATATTAGGGGGAGTTGACTACCCAATCTTCTCCACTATTTTGGGTGATGGTTTCTTCCCTCTTCCCTCTTCCCTAATAGTACTTCTCATTATGGATCAATCAATATGTTGATTATATCCATTTTCATGTAATCTCTTTTGCTTTGCATATTCTATGTTTTTCATTAATCTTGTAGGTAGAAGCATGTGATTGCTTGACATTCATTGCTCTACCAATAAATACATTATGTCCAAAGATCTTAGCAATATCACATGGTAATAGAGATCTACATAATAGAGAGATTCTTGCAGTCAGGACAACAAATCATGCCTTTCGATTGTTTGCCTGAACTCTCATTTTGGTCCAAATGAGTTAGCACTACCATTGATTGGTCCTCACTCTCATGCATATAGAGTGGATCAAATTTGAGGAGAAGTTTGGTCACTTGAACCTTTGTGGACTTTCATCATCCACTTTGGTTCATGAGACATGTGTTGAGCTTCCTCCTCCTACACCTCTTGCATCTTCAGAGATTAGTTCTTTTTAGTAGAATGTTTACAATATTCTAAGAGCTTGTTATTCCATATCCATGCTCATAAGTGTTTACACCTAAGATGAATATCTAGTGATTATACAACAAAAAATGGTAAGTTTAGTATGCTTGAATTTTAAACCAAATATATGGTAAAATCATCACATTTTGATAAGGATTGTTCTACAAGACATGATGAGAAATCAAAGATATTATATAGTATCTTTCCTTACTAATAAAATCTAACTTGTTCATACCTAGATTTGATAATAATTATTTTTAGCATGGGTGATTTAGAAAATGATTATAAATATAAATATTTAAATGCATACATATAGGATGATCTTTAGGTACACACCTATATATATATATGAATTATTTATATTATAACTTCTTTCCATATTGATAAAATCTAACTTGTTCAAACCTAGATTTGATAATAATTATTTTTAGCATGGATGATTTAGAAAATGATTATAAATATAAATATTTAAATGCATACATATAGGATGATCTTTAGGTACACAGCTATATATATATGAATTATTTATATTAGTATGTATTTAATTTGTACAGACTTATAGAAATGTAAAACAATAGTTAGATAGGTGGATTTTTCTTAGTTGAGTTGATGGAGAAAGGACCTAAATTATTTGAGTTATATGTGTTTGGTCTAGTAATAGAAAAGAGGTTGGTTTATTGTCAAAAAATATTTATTCAGGTTATCCATTTCCAAAGTTAGATATGTGTGATTGATAAAATTTAAACCCATTATTTTTCTATCACATATGAATGGGTGTATTATCAAGTTATGATTTTCTTCTAAATTAAGAAAAAATGTATAATCAATTTATATTGTCACTCAAGTTTATTGTGTTTTTGTGTGAATAGAGAAGTTTGTCTAGATTGTGTTAAGTCAATCTAAGACAAGATTGATGGAAAAATGAACCATAATTTTGTTTGGATGTGTTTATGCTAGAAAAAAGCTTTGGTCAAAATGATGCATAATTTGTGTGCATTGTCAGTCCATGATACTTGATAGGTTGTGTGACAACTAGATGTCATATTTAGAATAAATCTAGGCTTGTGTGACAGGTTGCAAGTGATAGAGTCAATACCTCACACTCAGTCCTCAATTGGCATGGTATGTTCACAAATCTCTTTATTTTCTACCCTTGCAAAGGGTAGAGCCACTTCTAGTAGAAAGGTGTGTGGGGAACTACTAGTCTATAGATGAAGGTAAAGCATCTAAATGATGCTCTCCTCACACAACAAATCATTATGCCACAAACTTGTTACTCATAAACACATTGTATATTAAGATAAAGGTCAAGTTTGATTTGTATATTGATTATTGTATATTTCTCTTGTATGTAAATTAAAGATTGGGCAAACCATATTATAAGAATAAAAAGGTACGGATATGTTTACTTGAACATAAATGTAGTTTTTTATGAAAATTAGAAACAATGTATTCTAAACCTAATTTGGAATTGAATATAATCCTAAAAGTATTGTTAAGATGAACAATAGAAGCAAATAAATGCTTGTGTCTATCTCATAAATTGATTGAAATTAGAATATTTAATGAAATTATTTAAATTGAGAAATATAATTGATTCTCTTGTATGAATTTTACTTAGTGTTTTATCCTTTATAAAAATGTTGTTCAAAATATTTATATTACCTCAATGAGAATGATGTACTCTTGTTTATATCTATATAAAAAAATGTAATTTCTTTGACTAAAGTTTTATGCTACAAATGTAAGTTTGTTTCATCCACCCTAGACACTACCACATTACACCCCGATCCTCCAAGATAACATTATACACATTACTCTCCCCTTTTCATAAAACCTTAAAATTAACTTGATTCTAAGCATAATGTTTATAAAATAAGATTTTAAAATGAAAAGAAAGTAAAAAAGAATGTACACCAAGCACAACAAATCACACTCTAGCTAAGACATTATGAACACTTAAAGAATGACTAAATATCCATTAGGTCCTTGACAAATCTTCATTGATGCACATATAGTTCTTTTCATAGACATGGGATTTCACACATGGAAGCATTCATTATACTTTTAACTCATGGCCCAATGTTCTAAGTGAGATAGATCACCTTAACAACCATTAGGCACTACTTTTCCTCAAAATGTAGGTTAGGGGGTCAACTTCACACATTAAAGTTGAAGGCTTCAAAGAAATATGTTCAGATGGAGTAGACGGCACGGTTGGTGAAAGGAAATGAGAAATTGTTGACGTTCAGAGTGATGAAATGGAGAGGTATAATGAGTTAGGTGTTGACATCATTTCTTGGCAAGGGCGTGACTCATTCGGAGAAACGTTTTTGTTATTTATTAGACTTAAGAGCGACATACGCGCTAGCAACGCGTGTTCGACACTGATCTGCTTCTTTCAACAAATATAAGAAACGATGGATTTTGCTTTTTTCTTAATAAATAGTTTAGTTGGCCATCCGTTTACGTCAAGATTCCTGGTCTTTTGGAAGCTTCGGTTTCTTCCAAAACACATTTTCTTCTTGGGCCGACTTTTCTTGTTCTGGATTTTCTTCGGCTCGCTTATCTGCAAAACTTTAACAAGAGGAAGTCTGATTAAACGGCGCGTTGAAAAGTCATCTTTTTACATTGTGCAATTCACATAAATTGAATATATTTTAATACAATAATATATTGATATTGGAATTTTTTTTTTTAAGAAGATTTGATTTGCAATCTTATTGTTATTCATCTTCTCTTTATTTTATTTATTCTAATTTTTAAATATTTATTCTCTATCTTAAAATTAATACTTTATTTTTTTGTTCATTTTTGAAAGATATGAGATTGACCCAAGTCAATAAGAGTAAGTAAAATATGATTTTTAAAATTGAAAGCTTTAAATTTAAATTTCAACTTCACCACTCTCTTATACTAATTGATGTGAGCTGACCTAACACATGTTACTATGTCTTGGTATTTAAAAGCATTCATTGTACATTGAAACATATAAAAAATATTAAGAAAAATAACGAAGTCACTTTTCAATTTTAAAATAACTAAAAACTATTTGGCAAGCTCCTCAATTGTGTCTCTAAACACCACTTCAACAAATCTAGATATTAAGAAAGTGAAAGTAAGCAATTTTTTGGATGCACCTTTTGTCAAATCATTTCTCTACATCTCAAATTAATCCTAGGCAAACAAATACTAGGTTTGTAGTAGTAGGGATCGACCTCACATGGCTCAAAATCAATTCCCAAGGTATTTTATGGTAGTTCAAACTTTGATATATTCATTAGCTCAAAGAATATAGTTTCATGGTAGTGAAAATTTGATTTAGAATGACACTAGCAACAATTATCCATCACCAATCCTCGAGCTAAATACTCTTATCCTCCTATTTAATTGTCACATATATTTCAATTCAATTATATTGTCCTAGTTCTATCAAACAAGCTAGTTTGTGGCTATGTATAGGTACATTCTTTTTATTAGCTTAGATAATTTAGGAAAAATATTTATTTTCTTTAATTTTTTACACAACCTCTAGAGGGTTTCTTAGTGTTTCTTCTCCTTTATTAGGGTTTTATATTTGATTTTTAGAATTTCTTATCTTTAATATTATATTTTTGTAGGGCTTGATTTTGTTCTTAAAGTTTATTTGTTGCTCTATTTCTTCTAGAGTATCTCCAGTCCTCACTTGACCTTATCACATCTTATCCATACTTTCTTTAGCCTTTTAGGATTGCATTTTACACTTGTTTCAAATATAATTATTGGCTTATTTTTCTTATTTATATGAACCCCTAGGCCATTCTCAAATAATTCATTTATCTTTTAAAAAATTTCTTGTTATATTCCTTCACACCCATCCTAGATTGTGCATAATTAATCAATACATCTTACATCATGAATTCTCATAATCCATTGTCCTTAGCCTAGCTATCCATGGGCCTATATTGTAATTTTGGATATGTGTTTTTACACTATGTACTATTTGATCCTTACATCCATGATTATGTCATGTCTATATCCTATGGATGGGAATGCATATTCTCTGGGGAGTTTATTCCATCATGCATGCGATTTTAACTCCTTCATATATTTGGTTAGTCAATTTTCATTTCCTCTTACAAACGCTTGCTTCAATTTCTCATGAGTCTCATGTCACTACTATTTTTCCAATGGTTAGTGATAGTAATATACATGACCATAAAAATTCTTTACCATTGTACATCTTCCCTTCCCATGCTTTTGCTCATATTGATAACACTTTAGTCATGTGGCATCTCGTGGAAGCTATCCTCTATATGGATACAATATTCCTAGATGAATAAAATATTCTTTGAGTCCAAAACTAATATGAGTTTTTTCAAAGCTACCTTTTGGGACCCAAAATTTCTAGTAGAAATCACAAAATTATTGTTTGTACTGCAAAAATCTAGATCTAGAGATAAGGAATTATTTGGAGGGCTATTTTAAATGGCCAAATAATTGGAAGGTTGAGCACCACAACTAAATAACATTAATGGAGGTGGGATGTGAAGCCATTTCCTATTGTATGTGTATTGTCAACGAGGAGTTTCAAGAACCCACAAATGAGGTTGTTAGCTAGGGATTCAACCTCAATGGTCTAGCCAATGATAGATGTCCTACACCAATAGGAACCTTGTATGGGTTCTATAATTTTTGGGTATGGTCCATACCTTTTGCAAGTAAAAAAAAACATATAAAAATGTAGAGAAAAAATATATTTTTAAAAGAATTTGATATACCTCCCCAAATGTTGCTTGTGCAAGTGTAATGTTTCTTCTTGTGTTTCCCAACCAATTAATATGTCAAAGGTGCCAATGGAATTTTTTGTATAGCTAATGAAGAGGAAAATGCTTAGGGTCCTCCATGCAATATTGTCCAAAATTAATGAATTGGTAGGTAATCCCATGTTTTTTGGTGCTTCTATACACAACTGAAGGGTCAAATAACAAAAATCCTTCAAACCCTTACAAATCTCAATTCCAAAGCCCAATCTAAATTAAATGAAAGACCAACAATGCCAAATCATCTAGACATAGTTATGTGCTCTATGAGATACTCCACTATTTACTAGGCATGCGTACAAAATAATGCTATGAATAGGAAGCCCATAATCCCAATATCTCTTTCAAAATTTTCTAATCCTCTAGGTCATCCAAGGATGTAACAAAAGAGAATAACTAGTTTGCAAAAATATTTATAATTCTCAATGGATATGGGCAAGCCTCAAGAATCTCCAAACTCTCTAATACCATGTGAGATTTTTTGATTAGACAAATCTCCTAGAATCTAATAATAGGATCAAGCAAAAAAAGCCAAATTGCAGACGACAATTGAAGACTAAAATTGTGAAAAATTATTAGGCTATTAGACTACAGATGCAATATCAAATATACATTGGATGAGATGATATGCTCATATGAAAGAAAGATGTGGGTATATATAAGATACATGTAACCAAATGACATGGATATACAACCAATGTGAAATAAAGTAGAAACTACACGTGTAGTACATGTCTCCTTCAAATAAGGAAAGTACAAGACACATGTAGTAAATGTTATTAGCTATCTTAATATATGTCTACCATTATGCAAGGGAGATAATAGTTACCCAAGTAGATACATACCTAAGTAATTTTATCATATCCTAGATGCATATAGTGTAATAAAGTAATAAAATAAATGCAAGCAAAGTAAAATGCAACATAGGTCTAGCCTATGGGACCAAAGACACAACCATTTAATGTTTATCTATTTATCTAGAAAATGAGTAGTCTCATTTTCTCAATCCTCTCTTGTTTAAACAAATCTTATAAAGAAACTAATATTAACATATTTGCATATTTGACTCGAATGCCACTATAAGATTTACACTCCAACATAAAGTGTTTATCTATACAAAATCATATTCAGCTTCTAGATCTGTCTCTTTCCATTAGAAGAATGTACGAGAAACAAAAATGTTTTATTCGGACTTGAAATTATTCACGTACCTTTAGTTTTTTGTTTCAGAATGTGGCTTAAATGTTCATGGCCAAAAGTTTTCCTCTTATTTCTAGAAGTTGTTGTTGGAAACTTGACATACAAACACTCTACTCCCATCAGATGTATAAATTACAGGTAACATTGTTCATAAAGCTATCACTAGTATATGGTAATGCTTAACATAAATTGCCAGCACATTGTAGTTAATATTGCAACACAATGACAACTAAAGTTTACCATCTAATGGGGGCCTACCTAACCATATCCAAATGCACTGGCCTACACTGCCTAAGAGGGAAGAGAGATAATATGAGGAGAATACTCTTGATTTCTACAAGAGGCAATGTACAGAGGATAATACCAAGAAATTCTCTAGAGGCAATATAGCAATTGCATCAGTATATTGGATATGAATTTAATACCAAGTTTCCTTTATCGATCGATGAAGAATTGCTCTACATGGATATCAATACCCCAAACTATAAGGGATTGATACTAGTTTATTTATTTTTATTATCTTGCTTAGCTGTCATGGATTTTTGATTACTCACAACTATTAATGGTTGTTGGTTTTTCTTACAACTTACTATCTTCTCACAACTTTTCTCTAATCTTGTGTTTCTTTCAAGTTGTGGGTATTATTTACATCGTTTCTTCATCCGTAGTAGGCTTCAAAGTTTTTAAAAAATAAATATAATTAACTCTAATTAATTTGTAACTAATTAATTTATAATTAATCATAGTTTCAAAATAATTAGAGATATTTTATGGAAGGTTCTTAGAAAATTTTACTTCTATTAAAGTCAAAGATGTGTAGTTTTATTTATAAGAGAGACATTCCAACATTGCATTGATTTCAATGGGAATAAAAGGAGTGAAAATTGTACTCAATGATAGGTGCATCCAATGAAATAGAAATTAACAAGATGACTTTTTATCTCAATGTTTGCCTTCAAATTTCTTTCGTCAATCTTCAATTTAAAAACACAAACAACTTTGTAGAATTATTGTAAAACAAATTATTTCACACAGATGTACCCTCTACAATTGAATCTTTAGCAACTTGCTTATAATTAAAATTGCACACAATCCAAACCCATACAAAGAATATTTATGAAAGCATTAGAAAAATTCACACTTTTTCATATTGTGATTTTATTTTTGTAGAGTGTATTCAATGATACAGAATATCTTTTGTAATCACGGAAATAAAGAATCCATGAGCAATACATCCCTGGCTGTTTACTCCCAACAGAGTGGAAGACCCCATACAAAGTAAGTTATGAAAGCATTAAAAAAATTCACCCTTTTTCATATTGTGATTTTATTTATGCACAGTGTATTCAATTTGTTCAATGATAAAGAATATCTTTCAGAATCACACTAAAAAAAATAAAGAATCCATGAGTAATACATCCATTGGCTGTTTACAGCCAGCAGAGTAGGAGAACCAAATGCCATGTCCTATTAAGGAGGGCCACTGCTATAATTCTCGGCTCTATAAAAACCTTCGCTTGATATCTTTATCCGAATAAAGTTCAAACAATCGACATGCTCAGAGTCTGTCAGCAAATGCAGATCGGATTTAACCATCTTGCACTGCAATGGGACTCGACATCATTCTCAAGAATTCGTCGAAGCTGACCTGGCCATCCCCGTCAGCATCCACACCTCGAATCATGTGATTACACTCATCCAAACTGGAAGTCTCTCCCAGCTTCCTTAAAACTCTGTGAAGTTCATCTGCAGAGATGGAACCGTTGCCGTCGATGTCGAACATGTTGAAGGCATCTTTAAGATCCCGCAGGCTCGAAACGCTGTCGACGCCGCGCGTATTCAGCGCCACAAATTCCGACAGGTCCACGTAACCATCTCCGTCCGAGTCAGCCTCTGCCATCATCATCTGCACCTCATCCTCCGTCGCATCGTTCCCCAGCGACCGCATTAAGTGGCCCAGCTCCGACGGAGATATTTTGCCGTCACCGTTGGCGTCAAATTTATTGAACACATTCTGAAGCTCTTCGCCGCTGGGCAATGGACAAGCAATCCTCACGATGCAATCTCTACTCGAATTTTCCCGTTCTTCGCGGCCTGAAATTTTCTTGGTGGAGGAAGATTTTCCCGGTCGAGATTTGGAAGAAAAAATGTTAATGCCCTGTGAATGCTGTCGCGGAGATTTAGTCTGCGAGTTTTTGCGGCTGGAAAACCAGGGGAATCCCATTATGATCGATCCAGAGAAGCAACTAAGGCTTCGAAATTTGTTTCGCAAGGAAAAGGGAATTCAGAATAAAAATTTCTGGAACAGGGTTTGCAGCTTTGTAAAGCAACAAAGGGAAAAGAAACGATAGAATAAATCAATCTAATTCTTTGCTTTCTCCGACACAGCAAGATCTTTCTGGTTAATCAATGGCTGCAAGATGTTTAACTCAACAAGTAGTGCAACATAACAACAATGATCTGGAGTTTTATAGAGATCGCATTCTGGATATTGTTGACAATGGAGAGGTATAATGAGTTAGGTGTTCACATCATTGCTTGGCAATGGCGTGACTCATTCGGAGAAACTTCTCGTTATTTATTAAACTTAAAAGCGACGTAAGCGCTAGCAAAGCGTGTTCGACACTAATCTGCTTCTTTCAACGAATATAAGTAACGATGGATTTTACTTTTAATTTAGCTGGCCGTCCGTTTACGTCAAGATTCGTGATCTTCCAAAACACGTTTTCTTCTTGGGCCGACTTTTCTTGTTCTCGATTTACATTGTACGGCGCGTTGAAAAGTCATCTATTTACATTGTACAATTCACATGTTGAATACATTTTAATACAATAATATATTGATATTGGTATATTTGATTTACAATCTTATTTGTTATTTATTTTAATTTTGAAATAGTTATTCTCTATTTTAAAATTAATACTGTATTTTTTAAGTTCATTTTTGAGAGATATGAGATTGATCAAGTCAATAACGAGTACCTAAAAAATTATTTTTAAAATTGAAAGTTTCAAATTTAAATTTCAACTTCTCTATTTTCTTATAATAGTTGTTGTGAGCTGACCTAACACATGTTACTATGTTCTAGTATTTAAAAGCATTCATTGAACATTAAAACATATAAAAAATAATATGAAAAACAATGAAGGAATAGTTGAACATATTTCAATTCTAAAAGAAGAAAAAACTAATTGCCAAGCTCCTCAATTGTGTCTCTAAACACCACCTTAACAAATTTAGATACTAAGAAAGTGAAAGTGGGCAAATTTTTGGATGCACATTTTGTCAAATCATTTCTCTACATCTCAAATTAATCCCAAACAAAAGACTAAGTTTGTAGTAGTAGAGATTGACCTCACATGACTCAAAATCAATTAGAAAGGTATTTTATGGTACTTCAAACTTTGATATATTCATTACTACAAAGAATATAGTTTCATGGTAGTTAAAAATTGATTTAGAATTACGCTAACAACAATTATCCATCACCAATTTTAGAGCTAAGTACTTTTGTCCTCTTATTTAATTATCCACCTTTCTATCATTTTGTTCTTTCTCAAGTGATTATGGAGTGTTGTATATAAGGTGAATGACACAATGAGACTACTAACTATAAAATATTTCAATTTAATTAAACATGCAATTAAACCCTAATAGAGAAGCAATCATAAATATGTAAACCATATAAATATTTGATATATGTGGACAGACCATTTAAAGAAAAAATTCCACCACCAAATAAATCCAAGATTGTATTAATCACAATAAATTTGTACACCAATATGATATAATGTAGAAGCATCCCAAGGTGCAAGAGCAATCTTGCATCACCAAAAAATATTTCTTTGACTAGTCTTTTCACATTCTATTTCTTCATTGCACATAATCTAAAATTTAATGTGTAGATGCAATTCATAATGATTGTGCACACTATTCAAGTGCTCTTTGTCCTTCAGAAATAATTTCACCTTGTGTTCACATATTTTGATGTCATAGTCTTGGTCCACATTTTCCTCTTACAATTTGTACTCCATATATTGAATTTTTGAAAAGTGAGGCATCAAATTCCTTTAAATAAACAATTTTCTATATATAAGTTCAAAATCCAATTCCATCAAATTTTAATTTTTGAAGTTCAACAATTTCAAATCTCCTTTTTTTGGGACTTGGCTATCAATTTGTAAGATTGTAGTATGAGGTTCAAGCTCGACTTGCAATTTATAAAAGTTTTAAAATGAAATTACTTGCATGCTAACATGTTGTGCCAAATTTAATTTTTCATAGGTTGAAAATGGACTAAGTATAAGTTTGTTTCCTACATCTACTTGCATGTTAGCATGTGGTGTCAACCTTTGTTCTATAAATTTGACACTTAGGTAGTTAGTACCAACCTACCCATTGCGAAAGGTCTAATTTTTTTTGTTAAATTTAATTTGAGAATAACTTGTAAAATTTCCAAAGTATGTTCCCCCTCTTCTTCTACATCAATATGTGGTATTGGTTTACAATTTGCAAGTTTTATAAATTGCAAAGTGAAAGGGGTGTGTCAAGAAAGTGAAAAAAAGAGATTTTCTAATTGTTAGGTAGTCAAATAGATACTAATAATGTTTATTGAAAATTTTCAAAGTATTTTGAGTAAAAAATTTGTATTTAAACCAAATTTTATAAGTGCTTAACATATAGGGCATGTGCTCTCTAAAAGGCTAAACACTTACAATAGAAAATTCCAAAATTTGCAAGATAAATGTCACCAAAATACTCAAAAGTAGGAGGTGGACAAGATTGTTGGAGACTTCAAGTGATTGATAGATTAAGAAATTTAAAATAGTGAAACAAATTAGCCATATGTTTTACAAGCTCATCTATTTTAGACTTTGAAGAATCATTACAATTTGTAACTTGGCACGTGAAAGTGCTCTAGGGAATATGAAGGCTTTGCAATTTGTAAAGTTAGAAATAATAAAATTAGAAAAAAAGATAATAAAATGACCTCAAGGGCTTGTCAATAATTTTGCTACTTCAATAAATAAATGTTGGGCAAATAAGTAATGACAAAATAAAACACAAAAATGGAACGTCTAAATTTTGTGAAAGTGATAAACTTCTAATAGAATGTTAGGTCCACAAAATTTTAAATTTTAGGAGTGTGTTGTGAAGAGTCACAATAGTACTTTATAATGATGCTATTAGTTTCACTTGGTTCTACTCATGAATTATACTTTCAACATTATAAACTATTTTTGAGCATTTATAAAGCATTGAAATCAAGCCCACTTTGTACTTATTGCTAGTGGTGATTGTATTCACACTAATTATAAAATGCCAAATCATTTTTTGGGTGTTTACAAATTGAGTTACAAGGGAATATTTTATAGGGTATTGTAATTTTATGAGCTGAGATAAGGCTTTATTTTGTGTGTGTGTCGGGGGGAGGAGGGGGGAGGGTTCATCATGGATTTTAGAATTAAATGACATACTTTTGTTGTCAAGCTAGCTTTCGAGAATTATTTATCCTATAAATAAGGGATAAAGAATTTTTTCCTTGAGTAGGATCTAGTGCACTATCTCCTTGGACTCATTCTTGAGCAAAGAATGCACATTTTAACAATAATGACATGGTTTGTGGACTAATATGATTTACTATTTATCAATATTTTCCACATCATATAAAACATACAAAGTGTCCTTTCACTACGTGGACTATCATCCAATAATTGCATGGATACTTTAGATCTTCACCTGATAATGATGTTTCCTTAGATGACCAAGCACATGTGGATGATACTATGGCTTTTGTGGACACAACTTCATGATATGATCATTCTATTCAAGGTTAACAAAAATTAATGCCTCATATACAATGAAGGACATTTTGGATCCTCCTTTTCCTATTTCTATTATAGAGTTCAAAGTCATTTCTTCAAGATATTCCAATGATTCTTTATAGAAGGATCATATTTTTCTTCTAGATTCACTTCATTGGGAAATATTTATACCAAAAATCTCTTGCTTATTTGTAAAGTCCCACATTTTAGATCTAGATGACACTATTGAGGATATTTTAGATCATTTTCCATTTTGGATTCTCTTGCTCTCTCTTTACCACATCATGCTTCGGAACCAAGAAGTTTATCGTATGCCATCTGTGGGAAGCGTTTCAGCAGTTATGATTTCCAGAGGCCACCTAGAAATGGTGGATTGTTTTGATGAAAAAGAGAAAAAAATGTCGAAAAGGAAAACCAATACAAAACAGGAGATAGTGGCCAGGAAAAATCCATGGTCTGTAGCATTAGAACAGCCACCTAAATTACCAGTCATTGACCCTTACAATGCATTCTATTTGTTGAATCCAAGTGGA